>SNQJ01S0040573.1:30996-44977 GCA_010110895.2 Picea sitchensis | reverse complement strand
GGAGAAAAAGGCAACAAGAGCAAATGGCCACAGAAATTTCAAGAAACCAAAAAAGACAAAGGTGTTTCTCCCCAGTGGAGTCGCCAATTTTGTTTATGGATAAATTCGTGAGTGCGGACACAGACCAATCTCCCCAGATCCACTTGGATATGGTACAAACCGTAACAGAATACTACTCTTTCCCTAGATCTAGCTATTGAATGAACTTAAGAGAAATGGATGGTGGACATACCTTATGAACGCTCTCCTTTAATCTCTGTTGTTCCTTGCTCTGCTCTGATGCTCTTGCGTCATTCCAATCACAACAACACAAACCAATCACAACAAATGCAGATTAATGTATTCAATACCTAGTGTATACATGTGATCAAGGAATCATGTAATAAGATGACATCATCATTATGGGAAAGGGACATATTCATGTATTGCATTAACTGAAAGAGAAATATACAACCTGAGCCTTGATTTCGTAGATCTCCTTTCGATGGTTCCTAGCTCTGACACACACACTTGCTCATGCTTGAAGAAGTTCAACCACATATGATTACTTGTTGTCTCTTGCTGCTGTAGCTTCAATCATCCATACAGTCTTGCACAAGTTCTCCAATCAATCTTTAGCTAGCTTGCTTCTTCTTGTTCTTTTTCTTATTTGTGCTTAACCTTTTCCATAAGTAATCTCCTCAATATATAGGAGAAGATTGATTAGTTACTTGGATAGGGAATGATCCCAAGATATCTGGAAAGCCAGTATTTTGCCAACCATTCGAACTCCAACTCACCCTTCTAGAAGATTCCTTCTAGAAGGATCGAGAACTTATTCATTTTCTTCCTTTAGAAACATTTCCGCACCCTAACCATTGACACAGTGCGGAAAGTCCGCAATCAAGCTGAATTCAGCCTGCGGAAATTAAGGATTTTCGCAGGTGAGTATATATGCACAAAAATGTGATTTTGAGAAAATGACAAGTGTAACCTTCTTCAGGAAAATGTTCTTAATGAAGAGTTTGATCTTACATCATCATGACATAATCATAATATCATCTTGATAACCGAAAATGTGGATAACAGGGATTCCTCCCACATAGCTCCTTGATTGTCTTTGCATAGATCGGTATGTCTTGCAGGGCTTGCAGGAGTGGAATTTTGATGTATGAATTCTTGAGTTCCCCTACAATGTCGAAGTCAGGATATACGGTGGGTTTCACTATCACTAGTCTTTCAGGGAACAGAGGGGAGGGAATTGCATCCTTATCAGAGTCTTGTGATTCAACTGTGTTCCTCCCTTGCTCGATTTCTTTTGTTATTACCACAGTCGAGGGTGTTATTGCTAGTTGTTTTTCATTCCCCTATTCTTGGGGAACCCCATTTTGTTTGGGGGAGATTATGCACCCCGATATTAACCGAAGTTCATTGCATCCTATTGGATTGATTTCCCCTTATCCACTTTCCATAATATGGACGAGCTGAGCTGGTATGTTATTGGGATTTGGGTGGGGTTGGGTAGGTAATTGAGGGCACAATTGTGATTGGGGAAATGGGAGTGGAGTTTGTAATGGGGGTTGGGTTTGAGAGGCCATTCCCATAGGTTGGTTATTCATCCCCATGGGGTGTTTCCAGTTCTGGTTCCAATTTGGGTTTTGGGAAGTCGAGTTAGGCCATTGTGGAGGGTAGGTATTATTCAAATTTTACCAGGATGAGGTGGGGTATTGCGAATTGGGCCAATTGGAACTTGTAGTTGGTTGATTTTGCTAGTTGGGGTTTGTGGCGGGCTGGTTTGGCCAGGTAATAATTGCAGGTGGGTACTGCTGGGGCTGCCAGTTCTGATTAGTAAATGGTTGACCCTGCCATGTGCTGCCAAAATTCTGCTGTTGATTATACTGTCCAGGAAAGAAAGAGGAAGGGTCCTGTAATGTATTTGGAGGCCAGGATTGCCACTGATGGCGCTGAGCCATCAGATATAATGGTTCTATTTCCTCTTCTGCTTCTTTGAATACATCTTTCAATCTAGGGAGTGATGGGAATTTATCTGTGTCGTGATCCTTGTCGCAAATAGTGCAAACCCGAACTATATCCAAGGGGCATTCCCTTGGACCATGTTTCTTTCTACACTTGTGGAAAAATATATCCAAGGTCTGCTCTGCATCTACCTATTTTTGTTTGGCCTGCAATACATCCAATTGTGTAGTCAAAGTGCTCAAAATATCTATTTTAATGTTTTCTAGGAGATTACCAACTTCAGGTCGCGTAACACGTCCACTAGTGATATTGTTGTTTCTTGTGAGGGATGTCCACATTCTTGACCCGGTCCGTGTACTTTCTCGTGAGCACCTAATACACAATAGAACAATGTCTTCATAATTTTCCTAATAAATGCCACTTTTCCCCATTAAATTCAATGTTTCTACCCATTCATCTTTCACGCCTTTGATCAGAGTTGCTTTGAGTACTTCACTTGGTAATGTACCATAGGGTGATCTTTGCAAATTATACTGAAATATTTCGACATATTCTTTTAATGATTCATTTTCTTTTGCAGTCATTTGAAAGATTTCATCTTTTAGCTCTCTAGTTCTGCAATAATCCTGATATTTTAACAAGAAAGTTTGTTTCATCTAGTCCCATGAATTGATGGTTCCACCTCCCAATCCCATGAAACAACGTAGGGTTGCTCCCTTCAAGGTAGAGGGGAATATTTTTAATTTTTGGGGTTCAGAGGTGTAATCATACCCTCTACATAGGACATCAAATTCAAATAGGAATACATCCGGGTCTTCTGAAATCAATCCATGGAAGGTTGGCAGGTTTTGTAAGGGGATTTCTTTCATGGGGGCAATTGCAATTGCGTCAACTATTGGATACTCTAGCATGGAGGTCTGGGGTTGTTGTTGATTTGGTTGTGCCATTTGATCGAAAATGTGCCAAATTTTTTTAGGAGGTTCTTGATCCAAGTATTCTATTTGAAATAGTTGATTATTTGGTCCTCTAGGGAATTTGATTGCACTCCCTTTATCTAGGATTTCAGATATGCCTTCTTCTTTCACAGGAGACTCAGGGCCAGGCGATGATGGTGGGTATGCCTTGGCAACCCCGCTAGTTTCTTCTATTCCCTCCTTCATATTATTAGAGCTTCCCTTTTCTAAGGGGTTGAGCAGTGGGAGATCTGTATTCTGAAAGCTCTGCTCAGTCCCTTCATTTTTTCTATGAATCTCAGCATGGGCCATAGTTGGTGAAACTACTACCTGAGGGATTCGGGTGGGTCCTTTCCTAGGTCCAACTGAAGCTTGAGATTCACCCTTTTTGATGATTTCGTCTATGAAAGTTCTTCTTCCAGGGATCACCGAACCCTGGGTTTTGGTAATTTTTGGTGGGGATTTTGGTTTTTCAAGATCCTTCTTTCTAGTCATACACACTTCACACAACAACAAAAGAAAACACCTATGAAGCCTCTTAAGTGTCAACTGGAGGTAAGCGTTGGCATAAGCATTTTACTTATTACCTGCATAGGTTCTTACCTTCCGTATTCAATACCTGGTCCTCCAGAGACACAACCTATGCTACCTTTGACATTCTCCGCGGAAACAACACCAAAATGTTGGTGTCTAAAGATGTCCTAAAAAAAATCTTAGTTTAACATTAATTTATCAACCCGGAGATTCGTCTTTTATCTCAAGAATATCAACAAAGTCTATGCAGGTAGCCTAAAATCATGTAGCTAAACCAAATCCAAGTTCATCAACAATCAAGTTCCTGAAACGTTCACCAAATATTCTAAGAACTAATGGAATTGAAATCTGATTACTAAGATGCTATAAAGTGGAAAGGAACTAATCAATCTATTGAATTCTCTTAACTAAAAAGCAGTAATTGAATCTAAGTAAGGACTTGCAGAATTAACTATCAATTATGAATTCTGATTACTGGAAAGGAAATAAATAATTACTCTATCTACAGAAAGAAACAACAATTGTAATCTATTCGGAAGGGACAACTAATGTAACTTTTTCCGAAAGGAACAACTATTGTAACTTTAACCGAAAGGAACAACAATCGTAAATCTAAGGAAAAGGAACAACGCGGATGAAAATGTGTGGAACTTTCAAGAAACAACTTCAGAAATGGAAATCATAATGACAATCATTAATACTTGAGGGAAATGTCTGTCTTCTATACAAAAACAATCATAAAATCATTAACACACTTATGCATTTATCCTTGGCTATTGTAAAAGAGATCTGAATCACAAAATAGAAATCAAACTTCGAACTAATACAATTACAGAACGAGACGATAGCTCCTTCAGATTGGGCCCTCTGTCTTCAGAAGTACTTCTACGAGAAACTCAGAACACATAAATGGTAGAAACACTCAAAAATTTCATTGATTCCATAGCTGGTGAAACATTTACAAAAACTGCTTGCGCAGAGCAATTATGAATCTAAATACTTGAATGCGTTTTTTCTCCCCTTTTTCCTGGATCTATTACCCTCTTATATATTACAATAATCTGGGTAAATCAAGCTATCCTGAGGATCGAAAGATCCTCAGGATTGCTTTACTATTATAAAGTTACAATATAGAAAATGCATTATCTTCAAAACTGCTTTGCGCCTAAAAAGTCTTCAACCTCCAATAGCTTGCGCATAGCCAAGATCTCTTTGGTTATCTTTCACAATTATTTATCCAATTCTACAACAAAATCAAACCATTCCAATCGTAATTTAGAATCTATTTAATAAAACTTCAATAATAACCCTAAGAGACAAATTAATCATGTTCTTTCCTATTTATCCCTAACTATCTCAAGAATCAATCAAAATCATATCATGAACTATGGGAAAAAGGAAGATATTTATAGCTTTTTCGTAACCCAACAGAGGCTATAACGCACAAGAGGAAGGCTCTATAAGCCCCAATGACCTCAACCTCATACTCCAACAACTTGCTCAAGGGGTCAAGGCATCACCTTTAGAGGGATGACGTCAACTTAGGGGTTTCTATTGTGCACATTTTTTAAATTTAAATTTAAATTTAGTGTGTAAAGGGGAAAATTAAGGGTTGTTGTCCCCTTACTTTGTGGTTTAACCTAAGTTATGTGGAAAAACTATGTCTTATATGATTTTCATAAATATAGGTTATCTCTAATTCATTTTTATCACAACTCTCCCATGTGCAGAAGGATACTTGGCTGAAATTTGAGCCCTACTTGGGCATTTCTCTCTATCTCTCTTGGTTACATTATCCTGTGATGGTTTATATTTGATATTGGATGGATGGATTATGTTCTAGCTCTCTTGGGGGATTGGCTCTTGCTTCATGGTGGAATTTTCTTTGTGAATTAGGGTTTCATCTTGTTAAGGTTTCAAATAGGTAAGGATTTCATGTTTATTGCTCTCTTTTCTTGGTTTTAAGGTTAATGTGATAATTTGTTGGGGAGTATAAGGGCATACAATATTGGCAAATATTTAACAGACAGTGAATGGAAAATATTTAATAGATAGTGAACGCTTGTCATTGATGGAAAGTACAAAAATGAAGATGGCATGAGTTCAGGAAGATCGAATGATCAAAGGCAATGCAACATTGATCGAATGATCAAAGGCCTGTAAAGTTTGAGAAGCATTTCTAATCGTTGGATCTCATTCAAAATTCTCGAAAGAACGAGGGCCATCAGATCTGAATGTAGACAAGAAGAGCACTGAAGAGGAGGACAGATCTTAGACATTAGATCCAAGCACAGGACCCGACCATCATTGGATCAAGGAGACCCTGTACGCTTTTTAAAGTATAACAAGGAGAAGCGGGCGTACAAAATTCCGAAAGAGGGAGGACCGTCCATTTACGAGTAGGACACGTGGGGATAGATCGTCATTTTGCTGACTGGAGAGTCAAAGGAACAGGGTTCCCTAACCTCTCGAAATCGCGATATGCAAAATCGTGATTTAATCTGAGCCGTCAGATCAAGGTTGAATCTGGACTGTTGATTCCAGTCCATGTCGGAGTTTCGGGGATCGAGAGTTGGAGATGTCAAGTAATATCAACCATAGGAATCTTGATATCGCAATATGCGAAATCGTGATTTAATCTGAGCCATCAGATCAAGGTTGAATCTGGACCATTGATTCCAGTCCATGTCGGAGTTTCGGGGATCGCGAGTTGGAGATGTCAAGTAATATCAACCACAGGAATCTCGATATCACAATATGAGAAATTGCAATTTAATCTGAGCCGTCAGATCAAGGTTGAATCTGGACCGTTGATTCTAGTCCATGTCAGAGTTTCGGGGTTCGAGAGTTGGATATGTCAAGTAATATCAACCACAGAAATCCCAATATCGCGATATGTGAAATCGCGATTTAATCTGAGCCGTCAGATCAAGATGAAATCTGGACCGTTGATCCCAATCCATTTCGGTGTTTCACAGATCGAGTGTTGGAGATGTCAAAGATTATTAACAACAGGAATCTCGATATCATGATATGAGAAATCACGATTTAATCTGAGCCGTCAGATCAAGATGTGATCTGGACCATTGATCCGACTCCATTACGGAGTTTCGTGGATCGGGACTTTGAAGTGACAAAAACAATGAACTTCAAGAATGTTGAAATCGTGATATGCAAAATTGCGATTCAATATCAGTCATTGAATCAAGATCAGATCTAAACCATTGATCTAACTCCATATCGGAGTTTCACGAATTGCGACATGGAGAGGTAAAGAAAACAATGCAACACGAATGTCGAAATCGCGATTCAATCGCAGCCGTTGAATCAAGATCAGATCTAGACCATGGAATCATAGGACATGTGGCAAGCGATCGAAATTTCACTGACTTGGGGTCAACGGAGCATAGTGTTGAAATTCACGAAATGAGAAATCGCGAAAGCGCTTTATGCATAAGCGCGTGGTCATAGCCATTGATCACATCGAAGGAAGATGGAGGTAGAAGCTAGAGGTGCTAAGTTTGGCCACAAAAATGCCGAAATGAATGCAAGGTCTCATGAAGCCAATCCAATGGTGCAAGTGAATTTGAACAAATATCGGAGGGTTACTGTTCTCTCTCACAGTTAACTCCTCAGTTACAAATCTATTAGTGAAACAGACTCATGATTTCCAATCAATTGGTGTTTCAGTTGCTTGGACAGTTGTCTTTCTTTTGCCTAAGGAAATGTGAAGTGAAACCGTCGTGGATGTGTGTATAAAAGAAAATGAGACAGACTATGTGGGGTTGGTCGTTCTATATGAAAAATGAATGAAACTGTAAGAAAGGAAAAATCATAGAATGTGTTGTGTGAGATTGAAAATATGCACAGTGTGAGATGAAACTTAGAGAAGAGTAACAGATGACGAAGAGAAGCAGAAGTAGAGCAGAATGACAGAACAAGTTGATGCAGAGCAGACCTACTGAATAGACAAAGGAAGAGAAGAATAGCATAACAGTTAGTAGAAGACCAGATTTACAAAACAAAGAAAGATTGGTAAGAATTGATTTATCTGCATAGTTGACTGTTTATTTATTCATACATATTCTAGGGAGGTTGGGAGGTGCTCGGGAGGACTGTTGTCCTCAGAGTTTCAAGTGAGAGCTTGAACACAGGAAGTTTTAGCTTCCATCTGGTTGCAGCCAGAGAAACCAGGGTGGCAGGGTGGTGCAAGGGAGAACAAGTGTTCTCTGTTATACATGTTGAAGCCTGTGTGACTGGAAGTTGGTGCTTCCATCCAGTTGGTGCTGGAACATTAAGGGAGTTGGTGCTTCCTTCTAGTGGGTTCTAGATAAACTAGAGAGTTGGTGCTCTCAAACAAGTTGCAGCTTGTAAAACAGAGGTAGGAGCCTCACATTGAGTTGGTGCTCAATTATAGATGATGTACAGAACTTAAAATACTGCCCATCATTTCGAAGAAGAAGAGGTTTTCTCCCTTTATGGGTTTCCTCATGAAAATCTTTCTCTGTGTATACCTTATGTGTGACTGATGCTCTTTATTTTTACTGTCCATATGTTGTATATTGTTGATGATCACTTGAAGAAAGATTAATAATATTTTAATAGACTTAAAATTGTTTAAGCTCAATTACAACTGATTCATCCCCCCCTCTCAGTTGTCTTAGTAATTTCAACAATTGGTATCAGAGCCAGTTCCTTTTATTCAAAGGTAGATTTGTAAGATTAAACATGACAAGTCATGAAGGGAATTCAGCCTCTAAGCCCCCTCTGTTTGATGGAACAAATTTTTCCTTCTGGAAGATTAGAATGAGAACATACTTAATGGACTTGGGTGCTGATGTTTGGGATGTAGTAGAGACTGGATATACAAAGCCTGTTGTGCTAGCCTCCAAGGATGATAAGTTAGAGTTTAGTTTTAATGCTAAGGGGATTAATGCTATCTTGAATGGACTTGCTGAAGCTGAGTTTGCAAAGGTGATGCATCTTGATACTGCCAAATCAATGTGGGATAAACTTATTAGCAGTTATAGAAATGAGAAAGTAAAAGATGCCAAACTTCAAACATACAGATTGAAATTTGAACAACTAAAGATGAATGAAGATGAAACAATTAGCAAGTATTTTTTAAGAGTTGAAGAACTTGTAAATTCCATGAAGGGTCTTGGTGAGAANGGGGAAGGAGCTAGTGCAGAAAAGTTATGTATCGGAACTTCAGAGATCACGAAATGAAGTGTCGAGACACTCAGTACAGGAAATATGAAATGCCGAAACCTGATTTAAAGGAAATGTTAATAAATTTCATCCAACGGAGCAGATAAATTGGAATATGATCGGAAGGTTACTATTCTCTCTCACAGTTAACTCCTCAGTTACGAATCTGTTAGCAAAACAGACTCATCATTGCGAATCAGTTGGTGTTTTAGTTACTCGGAAAGTTGTCTTCCCTTTGCCTAAGGAGATGGGAAGTTGAACTTTCGTGAGTGTGTATAAAAGAAAATGAGATAGACAGCGTGATGTTAGTTGTTCTGTATGAAAAATGAATGAAACTGTAAGAAAGGAAAAATCATAGAATGTGTTGTGTGAGATTGAAAATATGCGCAGTGTGAGATGAAACTCAGAGAAGAGTAACAGATGATGAAGAGAATCAAAAGCATAGCAGAATGATAGAACAAGTTGATGCAGAGCAGACCTGCTGAACAAACAAAGGAAGAGAAGAATAACAGAACAGTGAGTAGAAGACTAGATTTACAGAACAAAGAAAGATTGGTAAGAATTGATTTATCTGCATAGTTGACTGTTTATTTATTCATACATATTCTAGGGAGGTTGGGAGGTGCTCGGGAGGACTGTTGTCCTCAGAGTTTCAAGTGAGAGCTTGAGCATAGGAAGTTGTAGCTTCCATCTGGTTGCATCCAGAGAAACTAGTGTGGCAGGGTGGTGCAAGGGAGAACAAGTGTTCTCTGTTATACAGGTTGGAGCCTGTGTAACTGGAATTTGGTGCTTCCATCCAGTTTGTGCTGGAACATTAAGGGAGTTGGTGCTTCCTTCTAGTGGGTGCTAGAGAAACCAGAGAGTTGGTGCTCTTAAACAAGTTGCAGCTTGTAAAACAGAGGTAGCAGTGTCACATTGAGTTGGTGCTCAATTACAGATGATGTACAGAACTTAAAAGACTGCCTATCATTTCGAAGAAGAAGAGGTTTTCTCCCTTTATGGGTTTCCTTGTGAAAAATCTGTCTCTGTGCATACCTTATGTGTGACTAATGTTCTTTACTTTTACTGTCCATATGTTGTATATTATTGATGATCACTTGAGGAAAGATTAATAATGTTTTAATAGACTTAATATTGTTTAAGATCAATTACAACTGATTCACCCCCCCGCCCCCTCTCAGTTGTCTTAGTAATTTCAACAATCCTAAAGCACTCCAAACCTCCATCAAGGAATGAAATTTAACCAATATTTGTAGACCTAATTTCACATTTTTCTTGCATAAGTTATAGAGACTCGTTCCCTCCTTATCTCTTTTGAGTAAATTATCCCATACAAGGAGTATGTTGTGAAGGGAAATCCATGCAAAAATTTTGGCCTTGGGCAGTGCCCAAATCCTCTAGAGACAACTCCACCACCATGGATTCCTTGCCTCCACATTCTACAATGAGAGGGTCGTATAACCCATTTTCACACTATACATGCCCTCTTATTGATTTTTTGTCCATACAAGATAGTATTCACTTTCATATAAGACAATGGAAATGTTATCCAATCCTGTCTATATAGATTCTAGTGCCCATGGAATTTCTCTTCATGACCAATGTCAAATGTTGTTATCCTCCCTGAATTCCATCGATTTGTTGCTTCCTCCCTATATACATCTGATAGGTAGCAAAACATTCTATAATTTAGAAAATCTATCATCTCCAATAGATAGTGTATCCCTTGACCAAGACCAATGATCGCATCTTTATTAATTAGATCTTGATGACCATCTCATATAGACTAAGTTAGATGGTGCCCAATGGTATTAAAACTTTACATAGTCACTTTCCAAAACAAGGATCCATTAATAAATCTCTGCAAAGAAGATCAAATCCACTCATAAAATTTCATAGGAAATATGTATTTTCGGTAACATACTTGTCGCCACAACCCTCTTTTTGCAATTAGTTTCCAAATTCCTTTAGCCGTTAGGGATCTAGAATTTTTTTATGTCTTTTAGGGCCCATCCTCTCTCTAAATTTGACCTTGTTATCAACTGTCAGCATACCAATAGAATATTATTAGAGTTCTCTTTCCATGACCATAGATAGTGAAAGCATAGGGATTCAAACTTCTTTAACATCAAGACAATGATAAACACTAGAGTGACCCAATATACTGAGTTTGATTCCAAAATGCCTTTTATAAGAATCACCCTTCTAGCATGAGAGATCCATTTGTTGTACCAGTGATATACTCTTTTTTTCAGCCCGTCAAAGAGCCACAACCAATGCTTGCATTGGTATTCATTTTCTTTTAGCATGAACTACATGCATATAAAACAACCATCATTTTGCAGTACAATGAAAGGGAAGAACTTCAAGATCATTTCTCCCATGGCCTGTGAGACATGATAAAAGTATATGGATGAATTTTGAGCATTTATGTCCATTCCAATGGAGGAGGAAAAAATCTTTAGAATTCAATCTAGACACTTTGTGTTTTGAGTTGTAGAAGTTCCCAACAAGAGTATACAATCAACAAATAAGATATGAGACAAAGATTATATTAGCATAGATATTCACATATTTGTAGTTCCTAGATTGAATTTCATGGTGAATATGATTTCTTAGGCCATTATAAACTATAATAAAAAGTGGAGAGGAGAGAGGGAAACCTAGCCACAAGCCTTAGGAAGGAAGAAATAAAGACGAACCAGATCCATTTACAAGGACAAAGAAGTACACTGATTTATAGCATTCTTACAACTAGTTTATGAAGAGACATGAAAAACCCACTTGGGTAAGGATAAGACACGAGAAAATCCAATTTAACCAATCAAAAACATTTCGTATTTCAAGTTTGAGCATAAATGCATGTCTAACATTTTGTTTTATAGTGTACAAGGCTCCTTAGGATATACCTACAATGTCATGAATGTTGCAGTCATCTAGGAACCCAAATTGCTCCATGTTAATATGCTAGGAGAGATGGGGCTTGAGTATGCATGAAATGGTTTTGGCTATGATTTTTTAAACACAAGTACATAGGGAAATGTGACAATATTGTTCAAAACCCTCTGGCTCCTCCCCTTTTGGAATATTTTCTATAAAATTGGCATTAAAAGGGGAGTGTATCTTAACTACCTCTTTGGATTCTTTGTTTATTTCCAATAAGGTCATTTTCCAACATATCCCTAAACCCCAAGAAGAATTCAATCATCTTTCTGTCAGGACCTGGTGACTTCCCTGGTTGGAAGGAATTTGTTACTTTATGAAGATTTGTTTTTGTGATCAATTTAATTAGAGACTTGTTTTGTTAGTCATCAATCCACCCATTGTAGAAAGAAGCTATACTCATAATATCCCAAATGTTTTCCTGTGGAGGTTCAAACTAAACCTTCTTATATGCTAAACCAAAAAAAAAATATTTTTTTTAAATCCACGCATTCAATGCCTTCCCAGTATTTTACTTTCCAAATGGCATTGGATGTCTTCCTAGCCTATGCTTGTCAGTGAAAAAATTTAGTGTTTCTATTCCCCTTGATAAGCCATAGAGCTCTACTCCACATCATTCATTGGCCTCCTACCATGCTATGATATTTATCTTTTCTTTTTGAAGCATATTATGCTCCAATAATACCTCCTCATTAATCCCTACATCCAGATATGTCCCATGTAGGTTTGAGATATTTCCCTCTATAAACACTACGGCCTTATCGAGAATGAGCACCCCATATTTTTTACTAATGAAATGTAAAATTTAGGTCCCCCCTGAGAATTAGCATGGGGAGGTCTAATAGGCCCTAGACTACCAAGTTATCCTAGAAGGGACTCCTATTATGAGATGGGGCATACACATTGAGGATGTCCAACTAAAAATTTAATTCGTTTGGAGAGAAATGATTCAAGATACAATGTGTCGAGCTTACCTTATCCCCAAAAATTATTAACTGACACCATTTGAGAGCCCAATCCATCGAAGTTTCCTTCCACACTTTCAACCTGGAATACATTTATTTAGGTGCTTTTGGAAATATTACTCTAAATACATAGTTTCTTGTAATATTAGAATATTGGCTTTGTGTTTCTATATGATATTTTTAAGGGTATGTTGTGTTGAGGCCACCGCTATAAGTCATGGACATTGTACAATGCCATTGGATAGTCTTGGAACAAGCTAGTTTGAAGATTGACTCCTTGTATCACAAGTTGGAAACCTTTGTGGACCAATCAAAAGCATGGTTGTATCCCAGGAAGAAGTCTAAGAACAAAGTGGAGGACATCACAATAGTACAACAAAGACCATTAAAAGGTCATTTTATTGCATGTTGTTTATGTGGAGAGAACCATTATGTTAAACATTGTCCATGGAAGATTGAAACCTTGGAAGAAAACCATAAGAAGCAAGATTTAAGAGAAATATTAGAGGTTTTGGACACCCCAGGGATGGATTGGGGTGACACCAAGAAGAAAGGAAAAGAGCCTAACCAATCTATATAAGCTGTCATAAAATTTAGGCAAGTAGAGGGTGCCAAGAAAAACAATAGCCATAAACCTATTGTTTGTTGGGTGTGTGTAGAGGACCATTATTGAAGAAGATCAAGATCATTTTGAAACCTAGGGGAGGGTTTCTCTAATAAGGGCTCCTGATATTGTTACTTGTTTACCCAAGATTACCTCCTTTTATGATTTTTATTTGGTCTGTGTCATATCGTACTTTATACCTCTTGTATTTGTTGAAACACTTGACATCATTGACTCAATACCCCCTGATTGTAGTTGATACTCTTTTACTCTAGCTAGGATGTTGTATTTTCTCTAAATGGATATTGTGGGGGAATAAAAACACTTCCTTGTTTGTTGAGGAGACACTGTGCCTAGTCTATCCTCCTATGTATCTTTTTCACACATCAAGAGTGATATACTATTTGATTCCTCCCTTTGTGAAGTTGTGTCTTTCAATTGAGATGTAGGTCCACTATCCAAAGGTGCTTGAATGATTCTTTAACTTATGGTTTATGATATCTTATCCTCTACCTCTACTAACCTCACATGTGGATTATTTTTAACTTCAACGATCTCCTCATCCACTAAAGCATGTTTAGAAGGTGTTTTTTCCCCAATAAGATTGAGCTCTTCCATGTTTCGTTTACCCTTTTGATATCCTTCCAATGTTTCTACTCCCATATGTATTGGACTCAATACCATGTGGTAAGAATCACCAAAGTTTGTTTGGGAGATATATGGACATGAAATATTTGTTTCCCATGGGATTTGCAAAGGGTGCATTGATAGGGGATGTTTTTGTAGTCCAACATTTGCACAAAACTATGCTTTCC
>SNQJ01S0040573.1:0-11265 GCA_010110895.2 Picea sitchensis | reverse complement strand
TGGGTGTTTTTAAGACTACAACCATACAAATAGATTTCCCTCAAGCAAGCCAAGAAGGATAATAAATTATCACCAAAGTACTATGGCCCTTATAAGGTGTTGCAAAAAATTGGTACTATGGCATACAAATTGGAGTTGCCTGCATCTTCACGAGTTCACCCAGTTTTCCATGTTTCATGCTTAAATAAAGTTATAGGTGACAAGATCCCAGTTCAAACTATATTTCCAGAACTTGAAAAGGAAGGAAAAATCATATTGGAGGTGACATCCATCACTGACACAAGAATTTGCCAGCTGAGGAATAGATCCATTTCAAAGTATCTCATTAAATGGAGGAAACTACCGATTGAAGATTCCACTTGGGAAGATGAGTCTTTTATACAGAAGCATCCAAAGTTACTCAAGCGTTGTCGACAACACTTGTTTCAAGGGGAGGGGCATGTTAAGCCCTAATATTGGCTCATTACCCCTTAATTGGGGCATATTAGATTAGTAATGTTATTTTATTTATGTCAGCTTTATTCCATTAGTTGTAATTATACCTCCTAGTCTCCTATATATAACAAGGAGACATTTTCATTTGGAATCATCTTGTACTTGAACATTTATGTGGGGTAAAAGGAGGTTTCCCCCTCGAAGAGGATTATTATATGAAATTCTCTCTTTTTCAAGGTGTTGAGTACTTATTCTCAGGTTTCTCTATGCTATATTGATATTTGGTTCTTAACAGGTTCCCTCTGAACTATTATATAGTTTGTCGATCTTAGCTCTCCTTTTACTTAGTTTCCCAACCTTTTTTCCAGTGACCTTCGTCTCAAGGATTCTCTTCCCATTTTGATTCTTATTTTCCTTGAACATAGGTACTTCGTGCTGTTGATATTCTCTCCTAATATCCAGGGGTAGTAATTCTTCTTTTTCTAGGACATGTGCTTCGGTCTTCTGTGAACCTTCTGACATTATTTAAGCTTCGACATCTAGGCCTCTAACGATAAGTGGCTTTGATCTGTTCTCATGTTCTTCAATCAACTGTGCAATCCTTCTGGTCATGAAATCAGTTAAATATTGTCTCTGTTGTTCTAAAAAAAATTCTTCTTCTTCCTTTCTGGATTTATCTCTCTCAATCCAAGGTTTTCCAAGTAACATAGTAAACGAGACGTTGTCCTCCATAAAACTGATAATCTCAAAATCTTCTTTTGTCAAAGTTCCATTAGCATTCATAGATATCTGAGTGAGCTTTCCACATAGGGTCACCAACTTTCCTCTAAAGAGTACTAATCCTCTTAGTGAATGGATCATACCAGGTCTTCCTATAGCTTCCCAAGTTCTCTCTGGCATGATGTTCACTGGTGTTTCTTCATCAAGAACACAGTCAATGTTGAAATCTCCTATTCTTACATCGATGCATTCTTTTTCTTTAAAGATCTATGATAACCTAAAATGTTGGTGGTAATTCAAGGTCTCTTTCATCTCTAGTAATACTTTCTCAGATTCGGCTATTTCTAGAGTTGTCTTAGGGTTTTCTTCATTCAGATTCATTCTTTCAAGATTAGCGATCATTCTAGGGAAATCCAACACTTCACAGTCCAAAGATTTTCAACAGAGACAACTAGGTCTTCCACCCAGGCATTCCTTATCTAGATGGTCGTGTTTTCTGCAACTGTAACATAGGGTTAATCCTCTCTTTCTTGTAAATGATCCCCAACCTATTATGTACTACACACTAGGATCATGGTAGCTAGCCTGCAAAAAAATATTTCTAGGATCCTGCATCCATTGGTTAGTCCAAACATTCTTTCTATAGATAGGTATAATATATTCATCATTATTCTTTCAAGCATACCTAGATCCATATTTAAGAAACAAAAAATTTCACTTATCTTACTTTTACAGAGCATAAAGCTTCTAGATCTAAAAACTTTTAGTTGTTCTTACCTCTATCAGAGCACAAAGCTTATAGATCTTACCTCTTTCTGTACATCTGACCTCTTTTCTTCAGAAAATTCCACTTTAACCTTTCTTAGAGCACAAAGTGTTCAGATCTGACTTCTTTTATTCAAATCTGTCCTTCCTTCTTTAGCACAGAGCTTCCAAAGTTTCAGGACGAATCTTTGCACAAAGCTTCTTCTTTCTCAGTTCCCAGCAATCACAATTTCAGGTCCCATCAACGGAACCATTTGTTGTCATAGGGGCAAACCTAGGGTTCAATGCTACAACAATGCACCAACAAAACCCTAATTACCAGCCCTTTCGGCAACACCTGCGAAGCAGATGAGGTATCACTTGAGGTAGAGGTAGGGGTGGTTGCAGGACTCAGATGTCTACAACCTTAGCTAGGACACAGATCTGTAATTCTAACGCTTAACAGAGCACTTAGCAATTAATATTCATCAATATTCAGTTCTTAGTAACAGCGCAAACATACCCTAATTACAGAGTATCGCAGTATACAACCAAATCCACCATCTAATAACACTTAACATAAAAGGAACACATTAGATCTAGCAGATTCAAGTACTAAGCACATCCATATAGGTCATATCTAGAATTCATCCACATGATTAGGCACAAAGAAACATCAGATCTATCTAACATTAATCACATAGAAACACATTGATACATCGCACAAAGAAGAGAAACACAGTATATATGTGGTTCACCCCTACCCTAGAGCTACATCCACCAAATCTTCTTCTTTTTTAGTGTCTTCAATCGTTTACAGCACACAGTCACCAGAAACCCTTCTGCACACAGGACGGAATATCTGCGTAGCTCACTAGATCCTTCTTCCTTGCGTTGTAGCACAAAGCCTTCTCTAATATCTATAATAACTTTCACTTAGCTCTGTAAACCTTCTACAGTCATGCACAGAGCACTACTAGAACTTAGCTTACATCACATAGATAGGCTATCGTCCTCTTTCTTACTTTGCCTAGACATCTATTTATACATACAAAAAGTGGGCCTAAGCATGGGTGAACCCATAGGCCGACATCCCTTTCCCATTACATTGTCCCAAAACCCAAAAAGGGGCCTAAAAGTAGGCCAAGATCCCATGATCTCTGCTTTGTCTGGTGCTCCATCTTTGACAGGCTATCGAAGTCCCAAAAATGTTCAAATATGACCAAGTGTTCCTCAAAACTTGGTCAATGGCCAACATTCTTTGTTCTCATGATGATGCACCCAGCACTTTGGGATTTCACATGTTCACCTTGTGCTCAGCCACAGGCATGTACAACTTTGCAAATCTCCTTTCTCATTGCCTTACATAGGAGAATAATCTGGAGTTCTTCTCAACTCTCTGTAAGGAGGAGGCCATCTCTACATTCCAGCTCTGTCTCAAATAGGAACCACACACCCCTCTCAGGGAATTTCTCTCAGGTTTGTAAGTCAGAGAATGTCTCACATAGCTGCAATCATCAATAGAATACACCCATGGAAACAAAGTTGAAGCTCCTCATTGATACTTCGTCAGAATTGATTGATGATACTATGTACAAGAAAATTATTGGTTTGTTGATGTATCTCATGAATACCAAGCCCGATATATGTTTTTTTGTGAACACCTTGAGCCAGTATCTAGTAGAGCCCAGACCTGTTCACCTTGTAGTTGCAAAGCATGTGATGAGATACCTTAAGAGTACATTGGACTTTGGTCTATGTTATACTGGAGATCATGACTTTAGACTGGTTGGTTATACTAATTCAGATTGGGTTGGAAGTGTTTCAGATAGAAAGAGAACTTCAGGATGTTGTTTCAGTTTGGGGCCAGCTATGACTTCATGACAGACTAGGAAGCAATCCAGTACTTCTCTCAACACAGTAGAAGCAGAATACATTGCAGCATGTTCTGCCAGTTGTGAAGCCATATGGCTTCAGAAATTGTTGACAGGTCTATTCAATCTCGATATGGAAGCCATCGTGATTCTATGTGATAAACATAGTTCCATAAATATGATGGAGAACCCAGTGTTCCATGATAAGTCGAAGCACATAGAAAACTGGTATCACTATATTCATGATATGGTGTAGAGGGGAGTTGTAAAGCTCCAATGTGTTGGCACAGATGAGCAGGTTGCAGATGTGTTGACCAAACCTCTGTCTCATGTAAATTTTGAATACTTTAGAGATAAGCTTGGTATAGTTTGAAAGGACCTCCCTAGAAAGGGGGAGTGATGTTGATGATACTGTGGTATCCTAACCAACAACTGGTAGCTCCTCTATGATTCTATATCATAGGGGATTGATCATCCTTGAACAGATCCCAAAGGTTTGGTAAGGACGGTCTATCCGAGTACTTGTGCATGTATATGCCAACTGTGGTCAGTAGTGGTAGCTCCGTTAGGATTTTATATCCTAGGGAATCCTTTGATTCCTAGGCAAATCACGAAGGTGTGGTAAGGATGGTCTGTCAGAGTACCATGTGGTAGCTTTGTAAGGATTTTATATCCTAGGGAATCTTATGATTCCTAGGCAGATCCCGAAGGTCCAATAAGGACGATCTATCAGAGTACCATAAAATGGTGTTGTTGCACTTGCCTCATTCTGTTGCTATATGATGATGTTGTTATCTCAGCCTTGTGTTAATGATGTTGTTGTTTCAACCTCATGTTGATGTTGATGATGATGAATCAGCCTCTTGTTGTTGTTGATGATGTTGTATCAGCCTTGTGTTGTTGTTGATGATGTTGTACTAGCCCCATAATGTTAATGATGGTATTGATGATGTTGTTACCTTAGAGTTATGCTAATTGATGTTGATGCAGATAATAATGATGATTCTATTCCAGCTCCATGTTGTGAACGATGATGTTATTGATGATGAGAAAAACTTTCAATGATTTGTAGATATGTCAGTCAATGTTCCAGATGTTGATGATGTTGTTGCCCTCTCTGTCTCTTGATGATGTTGTATTAAGTTATGTCTATAGAATACCCTTCTTGTTAAGGGGGAGTGTTGAAATATTGTAACTGCGAAGAATATTCTAATTCTAATTGAGTTATTATTCTATAGATCAAATCCCCTTTTGTGAATTGATCATGTCGAGACTTATGTATGACCAAATACCCTTTTGTATATTGGTCAAACCATATTCATATGGTGGTAATTGAGAAGTCGGTCCCTAGGGTTTATTAAAGTGGTTTTAACCACTATTGGAAGAAGTCAACCCTGCTTAGTGAAGAGACATAACCCTAGTGTCCCTCAGCTAGTATAAATAAGAGAGCATGGTGCCTCATTCACTAAATCACTCAGTCACTCAGCAAGTGTGCATCTTTTGGCAGTAGTTGCAGTTGCAAGAAGGAGAGAGAGGCGCATGCTCAGTCTTGGATATTCTTTAGTGTTTTGTTCTTTAGTCTTGGCAATCTATTATTGAGGAAGTTTTTGTTGGGTTTTCTCCCCCATGAGGGTTTCCCAAGATAAAATGTTGTGTACCTTGTGATTTTGTTTCTTTCAGTCATCTTGCTTATGTTGTTATTCTCTAGTAAATTGAAAAGAACTAAATAACAGCTCTAAATTTAACACTTTTTACCCTTCATCAACCAACTAGGTCTTGGGACGTCTCCCTTGGAGTGAGTTTCTTCTCCTCCTAAATAGAAAGAGGTATCATATTGGGGTGACAGTGATAGGATTACCTTTGTGTTATGTCAATCTAGGCATACTTGCTTTTAGGCTTTGGGCAAGTATAGATTGTGCGATAACAGGTAAGAAGCCCACACTTTGGGCACTCTACCCTAGAGATTATTATGCATTGGATGGAGGATGTTGCACTAGTAGATGGTTGGATGCCATGCAGAGATGAGATACACCCCTTTCCACCTTGGATGGTATCCTCCTCACCTTGGATGCTGGCTCTTTTTTATGATGACGTCACACACTAGGGTTTGATGATGATTGGGCTTGCTACCACTTGGACACCACATGATGACTTGAGATGTGATGGGGCACTTGACCATGGTCTTCCACCTCACTTGTACTACTTGATGATAACATGTGGCATTTAAACACCCCTTTCACCTTCTTGAGGGCTTGACGTTACCACTTGTGTGACCCCATGATATATTATTCTCATGTTTTATCATTGTAGAGGCTAATTTGAGGGGTCAGCCCCACTTTTAGCATGGATCATTGTTGTTTTACTCAATTATGTGGAAAAATAAGCATTAGGGTAACCTTATAAATAAGGCTAGCACTCAACTTCATTTTTTCATCATAAAAAAAACTCCTCACACAGGTGAGAGAGATTCTCTAGAAAATTTCACTCTATCTTTCTTTTGTCTCTTAGAGTCTATGTGCACCTCTTGGAGTGACTTTGGATGGATGTTTTCTCTTGTTGATGGTGATTCTTCATGGATTAGGGTTTCCTCATGCTAGTGCACCTTGTTTGTAAGGGTTTACATTGATTGCATGTGGTATTTCTTGGTTTACCTTGGTAATTTTCCCTATTACAGTGGTAATTTTTCATGTTATCTTGATATTTATGAAGTTTGAAACCCTAAATGGAAGGATTAAGAGTGGTTATCCCCTTCCCTTGTTTTCACCTTAAATTGTTGAAGCATTTAATATTTGTTATAAGGTTTAGGAGTGGCTATCCCTTTAGGTTTTATCTTAGCTAGTGTTTAATTCTAGGGGTTAGGAGTGGCCATCACCCTAGGTTCAAGACCTAGTTCGATTCAACTTCCTTAGCTAGACGCACTAGAGAAAGTGGAGAAGGACCTAGGGTTTATGAGTGGATAAACCTAAGTAGTCTTCCTTTGAGGTTTGATTTGATTCTATAAGGGGATAGCTCTAAATATCAAGCCTTCACCTTCTCTCTTCCTTGGCCTCCTTGAATGCATTATCCCGACTCCATTTTCCCTAGGAAAGTAAATGACACTAGTCTAGTTGATTGCAACTGATGGTTGAAACCATAGTTAAATGAAATTCTTTCCTCTCTCAAAACCATTCCTTAAATTGAATTTATGACATCATTTGCAAGCTAATTGTACTCTAATGTTAGGTGAAATCATTGGTTTACTTGTTTCTATCATAAATTGTTTTCTACAACCATTAGGGCTTGTTATCGCACAAGTTCTATATTGGGCAAAGCCCGACCCAAACTACAATATGGCGACAAATAATAGAACACCTACCCACTGTGACCTCATATACGCATTCCCATCACTTTAGAGGTGAAGTGATCACCTCAAGGGAGGTATCACAGGTGACCCTAGGGGGAAATGAGAGGGAAAGTGGTATTTATGAATGGATGCCCCTATAGGTCAAATTGTTAAGAGGAATATGGCTTTGATGACACATCTCGGAAGTGATCTAAGGTTGCCAAGTCTTTGAGTATTTGCAGAAAGTGTTTGTACATGCCTGAGACACAAGAAAAGCCAATGTACAAGTTATATGTTAGGTGGACAAGCAAGATAAGATTGTTGTCCCTATTTTCAGCAGTAAACAAAAATAAATATATTAGTGAACAAATGATTATTAGAGCTGCTAAAAAGATGTTAAAAGTCATGTAAATGATACAAGAGCTTAAGCTAGGTACAACTAGTACAACCCAAGATTGAAAGAGAAAGACTTTAGCATAAATGTAAGGTTGTCATAAAAAAATGTTGCAGACATATAATTGCAGCCTTATGACTGTAATAAACAAGTTGCTACAGCAGAAAAATCAGCCACCAAAACTAGCAAATAATCTAGCCAAAAAGTGTGTTGGAACTAGTAGAATATAGGGGCAAATTACTAGCAACTTTTGACGGTTGAAAAGAGAGATATTTAGAAAGTTGTTTAGGGTTTTTTGCAGCCCTAATGGCTGTAGATTAAAGTTGTAGAAGCAGAAAGAACTACTTGGAGAAACAAAATTCCCTTGTGGCCTTAGCAAGATTAGAACACATAGAAAATAGTCCAACTTAGACGATCTCAATATCACATTTTTTACGATTACCAATGCAATGATTTATTTCTCCAATGCATGAATATTAGTGTCTTTCTATTGGGTAAATGGAGTCTCTTGATTAAATAAGTTGGATTAGTTACTTCCTTAGGGTTGTAATCCATTTTACTCCCCAAGGCAAACTCTAACCAACAAGGAAAACCTAGGAGGGTGTAAACCCTTTTACTCCTCCTAATATCCTTTGCACCAAAATTATTTCAAAAACTTATAATGGACTTGGAGGGACTTGTATGTTGAAATTACTAAGACAACTAAGAGGGGGGGTGAATCAGTTGTAATTGAGCTTAAACAATTTTAAGTCTATTAAAATATTATTAATCTTTCTTCAAGTGATCATCAACAATATACATCATATGGACAGTAAAAATAAAGAGCATCAGTCACACATAAGGTATACACAGAGACATATTTTCATGAGGAAACCCATAAAGGGAGAAAACCTCTTCTTCTTCAAAATGATGGGCAGACTTTTAAGTTCTGTATATCATCTATAATTGAGCACCAACTCAATGTGAGGCTGCTACCTCTGTTTTACAAGATGCAACTTGTTTGAGAGCACCAACACTTTGGTTTCTCTAGCACCCACTAGAAGGAAGCACCAACTCCCTTAATGTTCCAGCACCAATTGGATGGAAGCACCAACTTCCAGTCACATAGGCTTCAACCTGTATAACAGAGAACACTTGTTCTCCCTTGCACCACCCTACCACCCTAGTTTCTCTGGCTGCAACCAGATGGAAGCTACAACTTCCTGTGTTCAAACTCTCACTTGAACCTCTGAGGACAACAGTCCTCCTGAGAACCTCCCAACCTCCCTAGAATATGTATGAATAAATAAACAGTCAACTATGCATATAAATCAATTCTTACCAATCTTTCTTTGTTCTATAAATCTGGTCTTCTACTAACTGTTCTGCTATTATTCTCTTCCTTTGTTTGTTCATGAGGTCTGCTCTGCATCAACTTGTTCTGTCATTCTGCTCTGCTTCTGCTTCTCTTCATCATCTCTTACTCTTCTCTGAGTTTCATCTCACACTGTGCATATTTTCAATCTCACACAACACATTCTATGATTTTTCCTTTCTTACAGTTTCATTCATTTTTCATACAGAAAGACCAACCCCACACAGTCTGTCTCATTTTCTTTTATACACACATCCACGGCGGTTGCACTTCGCATTTCCTTAGGCAAAAGAAAGACAATTGTCCAAGCAACTGAAACTCCAACTGATTGGCAATCATGAGTCTGTTTCGCTAACAGATTCGTAACTGAGGATTTAACTGTGAGAGAGAACAGTAACCCTCCGATATTTGTTCAAATTCACTTGCACCGTTGGATTGGCTTCATGAGACCTTGCATTCATTTCGGCATTTTTGTGGCCAAACTTAGCACCTCTAGCTTCTACCTCCATCTTCCTTCGATGTGATCAATGGCTATGACCACGCGCTTATGCATAAAGCGCTTTCGCGATTTCTCATTTCGTGAATTTCAACACCATGCTCCGTTGACCCCAAGTCAGCAAAATTTTGATCACTTGCCACATGTCCTATGATTCCATGGTCTAGATCTAATCTTGATTCAATGACTGCGATTGAATCGCGATTTCGACATTCTTGTTGCATTGTTTTCTTTGCCTCTCCATGTCGTGATTCGCGAAACTCCGATATGGAGTTAGATCAATGGTTCAAATCTGATCTTGATTCAAAAACTGAGATTGAATCGCGATTTCGCATATCGCGATTTCGACATTCTTGAAGTTCATTGTTTTTGTCACTTCAAAGTCTCGATCCACGAAACTCCGTAATGGAGTCGGATCAACGGTCCAAATCACATATTGATCTAATGGCTCAGATTAAATCATGATTTTTCATATCGCGATATCGGGAT
Organism: Picea sitchensis; assembly: GCA_010110895.2. Lineage (NCBI taxonomy): Eukaryota > Viridiplantae > Streptophyta > Pinopsida > Pinales > Pinaceae > Picea > Picea sitchensis. Next base: position 1,437 of record SNQJ01S0040573.1, on the reverse strand, counting down.
TCCTGTTGTTAATAATCTTTGACATCTCCAACACTCGATCCGCAAAACACCGAAATGGACTGGGATCAACGGTCCAAATTTCATCTTGATCTGACGGCTCAGATTAAATCGCGATTTCGCATATCGCGATATTGGGATTCCTGTGGTTGATATTACTTAACATCTCCAACTCTCGAACCCCGAAACTCCAACATGGACTGGAATCAACGGTCAAGCTTCAACCTTGATCTGACGGCTCAAATTAAATCGCAATTTCGCATATCGCGATATCGGGATTCCTGTGGTTGATATTACTTGACATCTCCAACTCTCGATCCCCGAAACTCTGACATGGACTGGAATCAACGATCCATATTCAACCTTGATCTGACAGCTCAGATTAAATCACGATTTCACATATCGCAATATCGAGATTCCTGTGGTTGATATTACTTGACATCTCCAACTCTCGATCCCCGAAACTCCGACATGGACTGGAATCAACGGTCCAGATTCAACCTTGATCTGATGGCTCAGATTAAATCACGATTTCAAGAGGTTAGGGAACCCTGTTCCTTTGACTCTCTAGTCAGCGAAATGACGATCTATCCCCAAGTGTCCTACCCGTAAATGGATGGTCCTCCCTCTTTCAGAATTTTGTACGCCCGCTTCTCCTTGTTATACTTTAAAAAGCGTGCAGGTTCTCCTTGATCCAACGATGGTCGGGTTCTGCGCTTGGATCTAACATTTGAGTTTTGTCCTCCTCTTCAGTGCTCTTCTTGTCTACATTCATATCTGACGGCCCTCATTCTTTTGGGAATTTTGAATGAGATCCAACGATCAGAAATGCTTCTCAAACTTTACGGGCCTTTGATCATTCGATCAATGTTGCGTTGCCTTTAATCATTCGATATTCCTGAACTCATGCCATATTCATTGTTGTACTTGCCATAAATGACAAGCGTTCATTGTATGTTAAATATTTTCCATTCGTTGTCTGTTAAATATTTGCCAACAATCTCCCCCTTTTGCATTGATGGCAACACAAGCACCCACATGCATTCGGACTCGACTCTCCTCCCGAACTCTTTTCTCCCCCTTTGACATCAATGTCAAAGAAGAAACATTCTTCCTCTGATATGTTGCAAAGCATACTCCCCCTGTCGACTATAAGCATCTTGGAAATACACCAGATATTCAATAAGTACTCCCCTTGACTAGGTGAACAGATTAGACACAAGAAATTATAACCCCCAATTTTTTACGAAGATATCCAAAAGGGGTCGCTGCTAATGGTTTAGTAAAGATTTCAGCCATCTATTCTTTGGAAGGAATATAATTCAGCTGAACAATTCTGTTTGTAACTTGTTCTCTGAGAAAATGGTACTTTATTGGAATATGCTTAGTCTTGGAATGAAGAACAGGATTCTTGGAGACACTAATGGCACTAGTGTTATC
>SNQJ01S0040572.1:19183-57042 GCA_010110895.2 Picea sitchensis | reverse complement strand
TTCAAAAGTTTATTCAAAAAGTCAAGTTTGAAAGAGAAACAAGGAGACGTGTTCAAACTGTTGAACTTGTTGACACCCTTGATCACTACATTTGGAATGGGCTCGACATTGTTCAGTATAAAGTGATATTAGGTGATTATGAAAAACTTGCAAATATTGTTCCTAAAAAAGAATACTCCCTAGTTATTGTGGATATCCCTCATGGTTATAATACCCAAAACATTGGATATGATACTGAGCCTTATACTTACCAAGCTTTCAACAAAGTGGTTAAATGGGATTTACTGAAGTCACAATATCACCATTTTGGAGGTTTTTGGTATTTCATTCAGACACAAAACAAGGATTAGTACAATCAATCTTCAAGGGAAAAGAAAATACAAGGATGTTGTTTATTTGGTAAGATGTTGAAAGTGTATGTTTAGCAATTAAGATTAGAAAACAATTTTACTAATTCACAAGTTAATTGAATTTGCACTTATTTATGTTACATGCACAAGACTAATATTTAGAGCTCCAATAGAGAACCATTTAAACGTGATTTTGAGAGTACACATCTTGAAACCTGGAAAAAAGATGATTCTTATAATTCTATTGTTGTCAATGTAAAGGATGGAGAGAATCCTAGTAGTTTATTGTTATACAATTTTGTGGTTAGAAAGCTAACATATGAGGAAAAGAATTTGAAAGGAGAGATGGTTAATATTTATCAAAAACCACAAGCATTAATTAATTATCTTATAGATACATTTTCAAATGAAAGAGATTGGGTTTTGAATTTTTTCTCTGGTTCAAGTAAGAACTATGATCTAACATATATGAAATCATACTTCAATCTTATATTATTTTTAATTTATGTTTTTTTATGGTATTTAAATTCATTATTTATTTTGTATTTGGTGATTAGGTACAACATTAGTGTGTTGCTTATAGAGGGGAAGAAATTGCATAGCCTGTGAAAGTGACCCAATGCAGTACAATCTTCTTCAACAAAGAATTAATGTTATTCTATCTCTTCTAGATGAAATGTGTAATGTCCCCAGCCATCAACCCACTTGTTGGGTAACGCTACTATGCAGAACATTCTCATACTCGTATATAAAACATGCATATTAAACTTAATTAACATGTTTAAGAAAACAACTTAGAGAAAAGACATAATTACTGCTAGCATACATAATCCATGGCATTAACAATAATTCATGATTACGGCGGAATACATGATGACCATACAAGCATCACAGACATGCATAACATAATATTAAGCACAATTGGTACTTATCTTTTGAAATTAAGGTAACACCACCAACTGCATGGGACCTTCCATGAACCTCCCAGCCTTAGACCACACTGCTCATCACTCTCAGCAGTAGGTCACCCCCGAGCTGGGACTAAGCTCCACCGGCCAAGCAATTCCTAGGCTAGGCAAGGTCAATATGAATACACACAGTTATAGAGGGAGCATTCTCTCCCATGAGTCACCTAGGCCCACTACTCACAAACTCTTGTTCCCCACATGCCTGCCCCACCCCAGGAGTATAGACCTTCAGTATCACCAAGACAGTCCTTCAGCTACTAAGCCTCCCTTTCCTTGGGCTTCAGCAACAGACCGGATCAGAAGTCTCTGAGCTCTGTGGTAGCTACAGGACCCCTTCCATAATTTCTCACTTCCTCTGCACACTTTCTCACCTGGAGAGAGTCGCTCATAGGCTTGGTAACCTGCCTCTTCAACAACAACCACCTCCCTCACCTGGAGAGAGAGGTTTACACACAGGTCAGACAACCACGAGGCTCAGCACGAATGTGCATTGACCAGCAAGTCGTATGCATTCCATCACTGCATGACCACCATAGTCATCTGGGAATACAAACACGACCACCTAAACTGGTGACAGACAGACGCTACAACATAACAAGGCTCGACAATTACGAGACTCAACCAACAACAGAGGATGACTTCTTGGTTTTGATTTCAGGACTGCGTAAGGGTGCACAGATATCTCATGCATAGGCTTGGACTGTGTAGGTAAGGGATCTGAAAACAAACACTAGGCAAAGGTCGATCATGGACACCCACGAGTTCAGACGGAGGCTGGCAAAAATGGCAGGTCGAACATTGGACTCAAGACATGGATGTTGGAATTCAGAACCCCCCAACACGGCTTATTCTTCTGGTTTTAACTGCATGCACCCAGGTCGACACCTGTCTCCCTGAGGCTGCATGCTTCCCATTTTGCACATGTTCCCCCTTTCAGAAACTTAGGATAAAATATATACATTTTCACAGTACTTTGGAATAATAATAAATTATTATTCCCAAGGGCTTAAGCCCCCAATCTTAGCCCCTCTTTCCAACCTTTCAGCCCCCTCTCCCTTAACCAGGCTTTGTGGAATCTTAGTCCCCCATCACTCAATCATCATGGTCAGTACACATGCAGAGATGTTTATCTTTTATTAATAATGTGCATAATTACATGTACAAAACCAGGCTCTTGGCCTTTAACATTTAGGCTCTCCGGCCTAATAAACACATAAGTCTATCATCTTATTAATACTCGGCTCACCAGCCCACAAAACATGATTACAACAAGGCTCATCCTTTGGGATATTAAAAAATGCAAGAAGTTGGCTTGAGGAAAGGAGATTTTAGTGAATGAAAGGTGGAAAAAATGTCAAAGGAACCTCAAGTAACATTAGGAGGAATGATTGGAAATGATCATTTAGGAGAACTTGCAGATATCAAAGGCCTAATGAAAGAGAAAAAATACACAATGGAAGCAACAAATTATGTCAAAGAGGATGATAATGTGTATGTTGATAATGATGAATTTGGGATATATGATATTTTTTATTAGTTTTAAGATTCCCTTGAAGACAATGCTCAATGAATATATATCTATTGTTTTTTTATGATGAATATTTTTATTGTTTTATTTTTCCTTTTATTTGTAAGTGAGTCACTGTACTAGCATAAATTTTATTAAATGTTGTCATATTTTTACTTCAAATGTATAAAATATGGAAAAAAATGTTAATTGTTTTTATAAAATTTTCACTTTTTTGTTCAATTGTGTCCATAAAAATGTTTTATTTGACATGTTATTTGAAATGAATAGGTACCAAAATGTATAGGTTTTTTATTATATATAGTTGTAAAATGTATATTGTTTTGTTAAATATTCAAAAATAGTGTTATTTAACTACAATTATTTTCTATGTATTGAAGTAAAGGTAAACAATGTGTTAAAAATGATGTTTTTCATTGTATTTTAAAAGTATGGAACAACAAATTAATTATGGAGACACAATTATATGAAAAATAATAATTTCAAAAAAGTGAATGGTAAAAAATATTTATAAGATTGAAAGAAGCATGGAAAAATAACTAAAAAAATAGATGAAAAAAAAAATAGAAAAATTTGAAAATAAATGAAAAATAAACATTTAAAAAAATAATGTGGAAACATTGTGGATCGAAAAAATCAAAATATTGGAAAACCACCTAAAAAGGGAGGGGGGTGCTACCAGTAGCACCATTTTTAAAAATGGGCTAAAAATTGTGACCCCCCAAAAGACGAAAACTCTGTAGAGTTCTCCTTAAGTTGGTAATTATGTTTTTTTTATAGCTCCTGCATATTTCATTCACTAATAGATATTTGGTATTAATGTATCTTTTTGTTTCTCTCATATTTCTTTGTTTTATTTTGTTCCCTCATAAATCCAGATCAGTGGTATTAGAGCATTCTGCTCTTTATATATTTATCTATGCATGTCCCCAACGAGGTTAGGGTATAAGGAGTTGGCACTCGAACTACATGAGACTCTGAAAGACCATCCTCATTGACCCCGATGGCCTCCCATGGTCGATGAAAAGAGATATGATGGAGAAAGAGATCCTATTAAGTTGTTTTTCAAGGGAGCCCTCGCGTGACAGAGGGATGAGATGATGGATAATTTTTCCCAAATCTTTTGATAGTTGCCAACAACTGTAGATGAATATTCATCAAGAGACCACTTTGGAGGTATTGTTCCTTCAAGGTACAAATTAATTTTGATATTCCTATATTTGAAGGTTAGATATATACGGATGCTTTGGAAAAGTGGTTAAATTAGCTAGAAGGTTATTTCTTTTTCCACAATTTATTCGATAGGGAAAATATCACCTTTGCACTCCTTAAGGATATCCCTGATGTAAAAAATGGGTGGAAGAATTATTGCGATCAAAATTCCATAGAGGAGCATAGAATGTTCGGGGATGAACCCACTTTGGACTCTTTTATGGATGTCATGAAGGAACAATACTACCATGTTGGAAACTATCACGACCAATACATGATATGGAGCACATTGCATTAGGAGAGGGATAAAATAGTGATAGAGTTCACAAATACCTTCCATACCTTCGCACCAATATGGGTATCAAAGACTCTGAGTAGCATATGGTTCTAAAATATTATGGGGGTCTACATAAGTATATCCAAATATAAATGGAGTTTATGGACATTTTGTCACACGGAGTCCCATATCAATATGATATCAAAATCGAGAAAAACTTTAAGAAGAGGAATAAGAGGGAGCTTGGACTTGTGAATGTATCACAACAGAATAAGTTCAAAGGGAGTCCCAACCTATAAAAAAAAAGTACAAAGTGAGGATAGAGAACCTCATGACAACCAATCTAAGCCACATGCAAAAAAGGGTAAGGGGAAGACAAATAAATACACTGGGAAGTGCTGCAATTTCCATAAAATTCCCTTGCACAACATTAATGAATGTCACTTGAAAAATTCATTGGTGGCCAAGTTTAAAGCCTTAGAGTGAGATCCTAGATCCAACTATGATTCAAAGCTAGACAAGGGGAATAAAATCATTGATGTTGAACCGAGTTCCATAGTCTCTACAACCAAGGTGTAGCCAAATAAACTAGAATAGTTGGGGGAAGGTGACTTTCTTTTTCACTCATAGATGTGGGTGAAGGGTGCTCCATTGCATTTCATGTTAATAACAAAAGATAAAAGAACCTAATCTTAGCAGAGGTCATCAAGTTGTTGTAGTTTCCAATAACACCACATCTGCAACCATACAACAATGTGTGACTCAACCAAGGATGAGATCTTTGTGTCAACTAAAAGTGTCACCTCCCTTATGGAATCAAGCCCTTTAAATATGAGGTATTGTGTAACACCCCTAGGCCTAGCCCCAGCTGTATATATAAATGTAAATTTTTTATAGGCTTGTGAGTCAGGTTGTTATAGGCCAGAAGGCTTCTGTGATTATTAGGCAGGAGAGCCTAGATGATAAATTCCATTGAGCCTATTTTTGTAATATGTAAACACTCATATTATTAATGAAAACACACCTTTGTTGCAAACCAACCACATAAAAGAGTATGGAGGGATAAACTCCACTTAGAAAGGGAAAGGGCGGTCTAAGAGTCTAGGAAGGGGCTAACCTAGGGTGATTAATACCAATGGAATATTATAATATTATTCCTTAAATATAAAGTAATGGATATTAATATATATTATAAGTCTTGAAAGTAGGGACAAGGGAGTCCCTTGGGGTTACAAGTGTCCTAAAGGATACATGCATATATATAATTATGGATATAATGCAAATGGGATTAGGCAGGATCATCAATATTGACTATTCCTTCATGGGAGGCAGTTGTGAGTCATACCTTACGGTATTGGACTATAAAGAGGACACTATACTTGTACTATTAGCATGGGAGTTGAATTGAAGAAGCATTTGTCACATCATATTACAGAAGAAGCAGGTTGTTAGGCCCATCAATAGTTCTCTAGGCAATAAGTTACTCAGAGTTGTTCCCTGGTGCACTGGGCAATAGCTACAGGGCTCTGAGAATTCTTGTTCGGCATGTTGTTGAAGCCCCAGAAGGGAAATCAGGAAAATGAGGGACTTTTGAGGAGAGAAGGGGCACACTTCCTGGGGTGGGATAGGCATGTGGGGAATGAGAGACCGTAGGATAGTTGCAGTAGTTGACACCTTTGACAGAGCAATTCTACTACTTATCAAACCTTAGATTGGCTTAGTTTTCCATTTTCCCTTGTATATTTTATCCCCAAATCGGGGGTGACCAACTGCTAAAAGTTATGAGAAGTGTGTTCTAAGGATGGGAGGAGCGTGGAATGTCTACATGCAGTTGGTGTTTATTTTCTGAGATAAGTGTCTTTTATCTGCTTATTTCAATTATTATGTGTGTGCAATTATGAGTTATATCATGGAATCTCTGTTGTTAAAATTTTGTATATGAATTATTAATGTTTATGCATGATGATATAATTTCCACTTAACTTTGTTTATATGCAGAACTGATTATTTAATTTAATGGTATCAAAATTTGTAATTCTGCATAGCATGGCCAGTTCAGGGCTAGGAACGTTAGAAGAGCAATTTTATTGAGTCCATGTTAATGGGGTTATTACAAATTTATATTAGAGCTATAAAGATAAAGAAATTTGTAAGTGGAAAGGCCCATCCAAGGCGACTTGGGACATTACAAATTGGTATCAGATCTTAGAGCCTGCATGGGCCATTTAGCAAAGCGCCGAAGTGAAATTTCATATTTTACAAGAGAACTGTTTCACAGTATGTCATAAAGAGTTCATTTTCATTTTGTTTGAAAAAATGTTTACGGTGTTTCTATGGTGGAAACAAAATCAGCTAAGTGAAATTGGGCCCAAAGCCCCAATTTTTTGTTTTTAAATTCCTAAGGAATTTGGGAAATTTGGTCCAAGGATGAGTTTTTTCTGGATGTTAATCTCTGTCTGAGAAAATTTAGACCTGTAATTGGTCAAATTTGAAGTCAATATAAGGCCATGGATGACTGAATGGAATTGAATAAACTTAATGGTTTCTAAGTGACCATGGTAAAATGGAATGGAATTGGGTAAAATCCCCAATTTCTTACAGGTAATTGATGGCAAATTCGAAGTGAAAGAGTCAAATTTTAACAGAAGTGAACACAAATTAGTGTACGGGACTTGAATTGGCTTTATTAAGCTTAATCACATATCTCTATTGATGGCCTAAGAAGGAATTCCATTTTTGGGCGAATTTGAGTATGTTTGAAATTTTGGGAAATATGGGAAATTGGAAAAGTTTTGGTATTTTTACGTACACTGACATCAGCATGATGTGTGAGGGGACATGTGTCACCTGACATGGAGATAGGTGATGTGTACTTCCATGGTGGTGTTGATGTTTGGACAACATCAGGAAGACATTATCTTATAATAATAATTAATAATATAATTATTGATTATTAAATATCATATATAATAAGTAAATGATAATAATAAATAGTTATTGATTATTCAAGGGACACATCATTTCATTGATATGATGTAACACTCATATGTTACATCATATATGGAACACTCATCCTTGTAATAATATACCAATCATATCTCATATGAAGAAAAACAACATTGTATCAGAGTGGGACTGGGCTTGACTCCTTCACAGGAGGGCCCAGGAAAATGAGAGTAGAGTAAAATGTTGGGAGTGTTAAATTTATGGGGTTGTTACAATATCTATGTACAACATATTTAGTTTTTACTCCTACCTAAATTATAGAAAGAATTCCATAAATTATAGTGGGCAGTAATTTCTAGTAAAAATGTCTAATTACCTAAATATGAGGAGTGTACTGCATATTTACTTCTACATATATTTATGCAAAGAATCACATGAATTATGGAGGAAAAATTTAACAAAGTAAAAATTCTATGTGGATGGATTATAACCAAATTAATTTTTGGGTAGTTACAAAGGTATTCTCCAACTATTTATAAGAAATAAAATAAAATTTAATATTACTATAAAAGACATATTTTCTCTCTCACACACATGGGATACGTGATCTAAGGAAGAGACTAAGAAGTTGAAATTTTATGAGTTATTTAGTGATGTTCTAGTGTTTACTAAAGTAATATTGCATATCATTGGAAGTAATTACCACTTGCGGAAAATTGTGTTTGTCTAATTTAACACTAGAAAATCAACATGGTTAGTCATATGACATCGATTATATGATGGATGTGCGTTGGTATCCATGTGACATCGAGTATATGATGGATGTGTGTTGGTCATAATAGAATACATATTATTTGGAGGGTCATTGTATATAGTTGTGCAAAAGATAAATTGATCTCCTCTAGGAGATGCTTTTTGTTGTTCTTGTTTCTTGTTTCGGGAAGGTCACAAATAATAGCTCTGAGAAGGAGACATAATGAAAGTTCCAGGAGGCAGAAATGGAGGGAAAGACCTTCCAACATGATATCAAGGAGAGACATTGCTAGACATTGTTGGCACAGGGGCAGACCCAGGGTTCAATGCTACAACAACGCACCAACAAAACCCTAACTATTGGCCCTTTCGACAACACCTATGAAGCAGATGGAGTCTCACCCAAGGTAGAGGCAGGGGTGGTTGAAAGACTCAAGTGTCTACAACCTTATCTAGGACACAGATCTATGATTATATCGCTTATAGAACACTTAGCATTGATCATTCATTAATATTCAACCCTTATTATACTTCACGGATAGCACAAAGCATCTCAACATTCACATAGATCTAAGTTTAATTAAACACTTAGCAATAGTAAAATAGATCAGATCTAGTAGATCATCACTAAGAATCTTCATACATGTTAGATCTAAGATTCACACACATCTAAGAAGCACAAATCATAAGTAGATCTATCTAAATACATCAAAGCACTTAGAAAAAGCAGAGGTAAACACATCAGGTCGAAGCACAGAGCATAACACACAGATTTATGTGGTTCACCCCCCCCGTGGGGCTACATCCACCAAATCTTCTTCTTTATTAGCATCTTCAATCAGTTACACAATAGAGCCACCAGAAACCCTACTTCGCACAGGACAAAAGATCTGCACAACTCACTAGATCCTTCTTCCTTGCATTACAACACAAAGCCTTCTATAATATCTTACAACAACTTGCACTTAGCTCTGCAAGCCTTTTATAGTCATGCACAAAGCACTTACAAAGCCTATTAGCACTTAGCTTACATAATATATATCTCTATCTATCTCTATCTCTATATCTATTTATACATTACAAAAGTGGGCCTAAGCGTGGGTGAACCCATGAGCCGACATCCCTTTCCCATTACATTATTCTAAAAACCCAAAAAGGACCCAAAGTGGGCCAAGATCTTGTGACCTCCGCTTTGTCTCACGCGCCTTCTTTGACTGGGTGTCGAAGTCTCAAAATAGGTCACATGACCAAGATTATCCCAAAACTTGGTCAAGGGCCAACATGCCCCCAACACTCACATGTGACTCGTCCTGAGTCACTCTAGTCTGAGAAATTCTACCTCGAATGCCTCGAGCTTGGCTCAAGCTGCCTCGACCTGCTGCATTTCTATGACCTCTATCTCAGTGAAGTCATTGATCACTGCATCGTTTATTGGCCCTTCTAGGCATTGTTCTGCTATGGTGAAAACCTACTCAAGCTCTGCTCCTTGGATTTCAACTTCAGTGAACAATTGACATGCCTTCTCTTGCACTGGTTGAAGTCATTGAGAGACTTCCATCACTTTACTTTGGATCGTGTGGATCTATTTTTGGGCAGTGTGTTGTTTGGGAAACCTCTTCATTCTTTCGACTGGTGACAAGGCCTTCAACTGTGCTTGTAATGTATCTGTGTGCTGCTTCGCTTCTTGGATCTGCGCCTCCAATGCCTGCAACTTTGGATTCTCCGTGAGGGTCTCATAAGTCTGAGTGCTTATAGAGCTCATCTGCGTGCATTCCAAAGAAAGGGCTTTTAATATGCCAACTGCACTATGAGTAGTTGACTCCCGTAGGTCTCTTATATCTTGAGGGGTCTTGGGTGCAATACAAAGTTCCAAATCTGCGATGCGTTGCTGAAGCTGCTAGATCACTTCTTCAAGTTGTGCCACCTACTGTGGAACTCTCTCTTTGGCTTGTAATTCGATGAATGTCACAGAGTGGAGTGCTTTGTTGACTAGTTCCTTTACTTCGAGATTCTCTGGGAGCAACTTCTCCTTGCTCTGTTGTAGCTCTTCTTTCTCTTTGTCCCATTGTGCTTGAAGAGCAAGCTTTTCTCGTTCGACAGCACTGCTCTTCTCGACAAGTACTCCTTGTACCTGTTTCAAAGCCTGGGTGGCTTGCACTATGTCTTCTTGATCTCTTCAAAGGCGAGCTTCGACCATATCAACAATCTGGTGGAGTTGAGTTGGCTCATCTCCCAGTTCTATTGTTCCTGCTATTAGAGGTGTAGTGGAGACTGTGCAGCTAGACTAGGGTGCCTGTTGCACTCCTTGGAGTTCAATATCGATACGATTATACATCTGCTCCTTCTTCTCTACTGTCTCCTGTGAAGCATCGCCGACAGCTGCGATGATGAAATTAAAATCATCCAATGTGAGAATAGTCCTCATCTTGGTTACAGGGGTTCTAGGTTTTTTTCGGGAGGAAGGTTTCAGAGGTGAAACCTTCCTTTTATTCAACGAGTCTCTTCCTCCCTCAGTGGTGGTACTTTAATTTTTGTGCCTTATATCTCTTCACCATCACCCCCTTCATCTGGTGTGATAGAGGCAGTCCTTATAGATGCACTGTCTACATCGAGAACCTTTTCAGGTTTCTTCGTTTTTCTTGGTCCTGGTGTATCCGGCACAATTTCTGGGCTATCAATATCGGACAGCTCTATGGGGTTCACTAGAATGAGAAGGTCTGCCAACAAATATTTGGTGATCTCTTTGATGTCTTCCTCAGTCAACTTGTAATATGATTGCAATTGTTTCTTGTACTCATCAGTGTGTGTTGTTATATAAATGAAGTGGTGGTCTGCATTGAATTTCATTAAGCGCCAAAACCTGTGGAGGGTATTTAGTGTCATCTGAGGCTCAGAATGGATGGGGAGCTTCAATTGGTTGTAGTAAGTATGGAAGATGGCATTGGATTGACACTGCTTGTTCATATCATTAGAGTACCATAAGCTGTTGAAATTTGCAGCCAAAGGTTCAAAGGGATCTATATCCAGGAAGGCCACACCTTCCGGCATCTCCCATGCGACGAATGCAATCAGGATGAGAAGCCAGCTGAAGTGGAACTCATATCCTTGGTCTTGTGCTTCCCTGCAGTCCAGTTCCAGCTAGTTTACCAAGTACTTCACCCAATTCATTTGAAGTCCTTCTGTGCACTTCCTTGCGAGGTCTACTACGAATCCAATCACTTGGGTGGGTCGGTTCTTGTGAACTAACTTTCCTGCGATCAGCTGACACACAAGGCACACTGTGTCGTTCTGAATAGAGGCTACCTTGTAACCTCGTGTGACCTTCTCGACATCACCGTAAGTCTCTTTAATCCTCTGTGCTAATGTTTGGTTTGATCTCTTTCCAGGGTAAACATCCTATGGGTTAGGGCCCTACATTCTCAGCCCTGTGATCGGATTGATCAAGGTCAGATCCATAGTGATGCAATGGTTCAATGGTAGGTATCCTCCATGGTAGCAGGACAATAACAACTTGATGCATGCGTTCATTTCCTGGTGTCTGTCGAAGTGCAAGATCTTCATCACATTGAGTAGCGTGGACTGTATAAGGTTCTGGGTCCATGACTGTGGGATAATATTTGAATTTTTTCCTTTAGTTCTGGTCAAATACTTGTGGGCGAGCATGATGTAATCCTTCATGTCACCAAGGTGGAAGTCACTAAACTTCAATGTTGCAAGCTTATCCTGGTCAGCTCGAACTGCGCGTATCCCTTTCGGGAGGTACATCGTGACCAAAGCATAGTCAAAATCTCTGGGTACACTATCCCGGTTAATCGTGCCGCTTAGAGGGGTAGCTAGGCAGGTAGAATTCTCAAAATTAGATTGGCATTCATGATATCGTATCTGTGTTTAGTGCACTTCTCATCAGTCTGTCAGGATGGTCCTGCTCGAGCAGTTGATGGAGAGGTTTCCAATCCTCTCATCGATGTTCCTTGAACACCTATGGATACTCCTCTTTCCGACATGACTCTCTCAGTCATTAAATCAAGCATAAATTTTGTTATGGATTCTTCGAATGTTGTGATCTCGTCGGACATACGCACTCAGGATAAAGTATAGGGGTCACAAATGATTTTAAACACTACACAGGAATGAACAATCAAGGGTGCGATGATTACTGTATACACTTGCTAGTCTACGGGTTTTAAATTCTCAGTTGGCAAAAGTGTTCTTCGGGCATTCCACGGCGAGATATATAGGCGATCTTGGCAAAAATTTTCTTCGAACAGGTATGGAGTCTCCATTAACTCCTGTTCTGTCCATTATGGCACGGTCCAACGGGTTGTTGGTGAGCCATCAATGCTTTTCGACCCATTCAAAGTGGCAGTCAAATGGATATATCGGCCTCGAATGTCTATATTGCTTCACCATGGAAAAGTGGCCCATGTCGTTGTTCGGATATCCCGACGAAGCTCCCATTATGCAAGTTTTCTTCCTAGGGGGCTCCCTCTGGAACCTTTGGTAGCCTATCGATCTTATCTCTCTTTTTACTTAGCTTCCTAGCCTTCTTCCTAGCGAGCTTCATCTCAGTAGTTCTTTTCCCGTTCTGATTCTTATTTTCTTTGGACATAGTCACTTCGCGTTGTTTAGGTTCTCTCCTAGGACTCAGGGGTAATACCTCTTCTTTACCTGGGGTAGGTACTTCATTCATCTGTGAGTTCTCTAACTTTCTTACAACTTCAATATCTAGGTTTCGAGCACTAAGCAGCTTCGATCTATTCTTATGTTCTTCAATCAACTATGTGATCCTTCTGGTCATGAAATCTTTTAACTCTTGTCTCTGCTATTATAAAACCTCTTTTTCTTCCCTCTTTTTGGCTTGATCTCTTTCAATCCACGGTTTTCCAAGTAACATAGTAAACGGGGCGCTCTCCTCAATAAACTTGATAATCTCAAAATCTTCTTCTGTCGAAGTTCTATTGACATCCATAGATATCTTAGTGAGCCTCCCACATAGGTTCACCATTTTTCCTCTGAATGGCCATATTCCTCTTAATGAAGGGATCATAGAAGACCTTCCTATAGTTTCTCAAGTTCTCTCTGTCATAACATTCACCTGTGTTTCTTCATCCAGAACAAAGTCAATGTTGAAGTCTCCTATTCTTACTTCGATGCATTCTTTTTCTTTAAATATCTCTGATAACCTAACATGCTGGTGGTCATTCAAGGTGCCTTTCATCTGTAGTAATATCTTCTCTGATTCTTTTTGGGGTTCTTCTATTTCTGGATTTTCCTTAGGGTTTCCCTAATTTAGATTCATTCTTTCAATCGTAGCAATCATTCTAGGGATTTCCTTAGCAATAGATACAACTAGGTCTTCCACCACGGCATTCCTTAGCAAGATGGCCTAGTTTTCTACAACTGTAACATAGGGTTAGTCCTCTCTTTCTTTTCAATGATCCCCAGCCTCTTCTATACTGCGCACTAGGATCGTGGTAGCTAGCCTACAAAAAATTCTCTCTATGATCTTGCATCCATTTGTTAGTCCAAACATTCTTTCTATGCATAGGTATAACATATCTATCATTATGCTTATCAGATATGTTCATATCAAACTTTATTTCATCTATTAATGCCCTAGTTTTCAAGCTAGGATAGAATCTATCAAACATACCTAGATCCATGCTCTAGAAACAAAAATTCCCACTTATCTTACTTCTACAGAGCACAAAGCTTTCAGATCTAAGAAATTTTAACTATTCTTACCTTTATTAGAGCACATAGCTTACATATCTTACCTCTTTTCTGCAGATCTGACCTCTTTTCTTTAGAAACTTCCACTTTTACCTTTCTTAGAGCACAACGCGCTCAGATATGACCTTCTCTCTTTAGCACTGATATTTTCAAATCAAGTAGAATACTGCGCACTAAGGAAGAGATTCACACACAAAGCTTCCACAGTTTCAAGACAAATCTTTGCACAAATATTTTTCTCCCTTAGTTCCCAACAATCACAGTTTCAGGTCCTGGCAACAGAACCATTTGTTGGGACAAGGGCAGACCCAGGGTTCAATGCTACAACAACGCACCAACAAAACCCTAAATACCAGCTTTTTCGACAACACCTGCGAAGAAGATGGAGTCTCACCCGAGGAAGAGGCAGGGGTGGTTGCAAGACTCATGTGTCTGCAACCTTAGTTGGGACACAGATCTATGATTATATCACTTACAGAACACTTAGCATTGATCATTCATCAATATTCAACCCTTATTATACTTCGCAGATACCACAGAGCATCGCAACATTCACTTAGATCTAAGTTTAATTCAACACTTAGAAATAGTGAAATAGATCATATCCAGTAGATCAACACTAAGCATCTTCATACATGTCAGATCTAACCTTCACAGACATCTAAGAAGCACAAAGCATAAGTAGATCTATCTAAATACATCAAATCACTTAGAAAAAGCAGAGATAAACACATCAAGTCGAAGCACAAAGCATAACACACAGATTTGCATGGTTCACCCCCCCCCCCTGGGGCTACGTCCACCAACTCTTCTTCTTTATTAGTTTCTTCAATCAATTACAACACAGAGCCACCAGAAACCCTATTGTGCACAGGAAAAAAGATCTGTGCAACTCACTATATCCTTATTCCTTGCGTTACAACACAAAGCCTTCTATAATATCTTACAACAACTTGCACTTAGCCCTGCAAGCCTTTCATAGTCATGCACAAAGCACTTACAAAGCCTATTATCACTTAGCTTACATCATATACATATCTATCTCTATCTATCTATATATCTATTTATACATTACAAAAGTGGGCCTAAGCATGGGTGAACCCATGGGCCAACATCCTTTTCCCATTATATTATCCCAAAAACCCAAAAAGGACCCAAAGTCGGTCGAGATCTCGTGATCTCCTCTTCGTATCGTGCGCCTTCTTTGACTGGGTGTCGAAGTATCAAAATAGGTCACATGACCAAGATTATCCCAAAACTTGGTCAAGGTCCAACAATCATCATGCTCAGAGACAAGAAGTCTCTAGGAGCAATGTACCTCCCAGGATGGGACCATGCCAGATAGCAGAGATAGTTCCAATGATCATGGATACAATGAGTCAAGACTAACTTTAGGAAAACTGTGGTAGATCCATTTGCAGAGGAAAACACATTACGAGACTTAGAGGGAGCAGGTGTAGCAGTCCTAGTACATGGGTCGAGCCATGAGATGTTGAGGAAGAAAGCATGGAAGCAATTCCAGTGTATGTAGAGGCACTCCCAGAGAAGGAGGTGGTACTACACCCAAAGGGAGTAGATATTGAGTTATCTCTAGAGAAGGAGGAAGAGATACATTCAGTTTCATAGAGATCAGAGATAGAGGAACCACCAGATCCGGATGGAATTTTGATTTTTTTCAACTTCCTGAGACATTGGTTTCATGAGGGAACCTCGATATATCAAGTATGGTCCAATATGACTTAGCATGATCAACATTTACCTATGTTTCTGTGGAAAAAGGAATCCATGACTATAGTGTATTTTTAGAACATAAGTCCTCATAAGACTTTGAGGAACATGAAGCTTGAGGAGGCATTCACCAGAGTGAAGCCTAAGGTTGGACACTTCAGGATATTTGGGTGTCTAGCATACATTCATGTACCCAAGGAGAAAAGGATCAAGCTAGACCCTTCAGGCGAAAAGGGTACATTTGTGGGGTACAACAAGTCTTCAAAGGAATACCTAATCTAAATCCCTGGTCAGAGACAGATTGAGGTGAGAAAAGATGTTACCTTTGAGGAGGAGGTATACTTTAAGAGATCTAGAGGATCTCACATGGTGATTGATCAAATTGATCCAATTGATCCCATTGATCCTATAGCTCCAGTTTATGTTCCCAAAGATATTGCAGTTGGTCAGAAGAGACCTACATTGGCTCGTCAGACTCTATAGGAGGCAAAAAGATATGTAGCTCCTTGTGGTACCTTCCAAGTGAGTAATAGACCTCAACGATATTCATGCTATGCTGCAACTATGATCCACATCATTCATTTTGAGCCTTCCTATTACGAGGAGGCAAGTATTGATCTAGTATGGAGAGATGTCATGATCAAGGAGTATAAATCCATCATGAAGAATGATGTGTGGGATATTGTTCTGAGACCTGAGGGGAAGTCTATAGTGAATTCCAAATGGATCTACAAGATAAAACACATAGTTGACGGGAGCATCGAGAGGCACAAAATGAGATTTGTTTCTAGAGGATTATCTCAGGTGGAGGGAATAGATTATGAGGATAAATTTGATCATGTTGCTCGATACACTTCTATCTGGATGATTATTTCCCCTGCAACATCCATGGGTTGGAGAGTACATCAGATGGATGTAAAGACAACCTTTATCAATTGAGAGATTGAGGAAGAAGTATACATCTAGTATCCAGATGGTTTCGTGATACATGAGAAGGAGTCTCATGTGTGTAGGTTGAAGAAGGACTTGTATGGACTCAAGCAACCACCTTGAGCTTGGTATGCGAGGATTGATGGACACTTAATGCTTTTTGGGATTCATCAAAAGTGTTATCAATCCCAACTTGTACTACAAGACAGTTAATGGTATGTCCTTTATTTTGGTCCTCTACATTGATGATTTATTCCTCATCAGTACTGAGAGCCTTATTGTTAAATGAAAGTATGCATTAGCCTCTAAGTTTGAGATGAAGGACCTTGGTATGATGCACTACATATTGGGAATAGATGTGTGGCAAAGAACTGATGTGATATTCCTGAGTCATGGAAAGTACACAATTGATATAGTGAAGAAGTTTGGGATGCTAAACTTGAATCCCATGGCTACACCAATGGTGAAGAATATGAAGAACCTAAGTGTGTCTTCTTCCAATTCTGACGAAATTGATCTGAATCTCTACAAGAAACTTATTGGATCATTGATGTATTTGGTTAACACCATACCAAATATTTTCTTTGTAGTGAGTGCACTTAGCCAATTTATAAGTCAGTCGAGATATACACACTAGATTGTTACGAAGCATGTGTTGAGATAATTGCAAGGCGCAGTTGGACATGGTCTGAGATATACTTCCAGTATTGATATGATATGGAGGGAATATATTGATTCTGATTGGGCAGGTAGCATAGTGGACAGAAAGAGAACCTTTGGGTGTTGCTTCACTTTGGGATCTTCCATGGTTTCTTGGTGTAGCGGGAAACCGACTTATGTGGCTTTGAGCACATGAGAAGAAGAGTAAATTGCATTAAGTATGTCAATCTGTGAAGCAATGTGGATTCACAAGATCCTTATAGATTTATCCAAACATGTGTTGGATTCAACCATTATTCATTATGGTAACCAAAGTTGTGTGACGTCTCAGAGAATATAGTGTTTCATGAAAAATTGAATCACATTGAGATCAAGTACCATTACATCCGAGACATGGTGCATAGGAAGGAAATATTGTTGTTGTACCTTCCTATAGATGAGCGGGTTGTTTATGTTCTTACCAAACCAGGATGAAGTTTAAGTACTTCTGTGATAGACTTGGCATGGTAGAGAATTCCTCCCTCGCTGAGAGGGGGTGTTGATGTTTGCAACTTCTTAAGACATTCTCTATATTGTACTCCTCTGTGACTGAGTTGATTTGATTTATGATGACACTTATCTGAGAAGGGATAAGTGCAATTGGGCTTATATCCCAACATCCCTTATGGATAGCACATGAGGACACATCCCATGTGGAGAGAACATGAGGACATGTCAAGGGAGTTGACCTTGACATCACACACTATGGGAGTTGGCCCTAGTGTTTCTAGAGGGAGTAGCCTCTATAATTCCAAATGGGAGTGCCATGTGTGAGAAAAATTCTCCATATCGTACTCCTCTATGAATTGAGTTGATCTATGAGGACACTTATCGAAGAATGGATAAGTGCATTTTGGCGTATATCCCAACGTCCCTTGTGGAGAGCACATGAGAGCACATCCCTTATGGAGAGCACATGATGACATGTCAAGGGAGTTGACCTTGACGTCACACACTATGGGGAGTTTACCCTAAGTTTTCCTAGAGGGAGTAGCCTCTAGAAGTCCACATGGAAGTGCCATGTGTGACAAACCTTTTGGTACTATGGTGGTTGTGTACCACTGGCAGCGAATGTGTGTCTTTGGATAATAGTTGTGTACTACTATGGAAACATACCTACCTAGCTAAGAGGGAGTGTTAATGCTTCAGCATTGGGAAGACCTTCTCCTAGATTGGGCTGTAGACCAAGGGAGATAGGATACATTTATCATAAAGGTGCACTTGTAGTAAATAGGCCCAGATGTAGTACTTCCTTGATCATGAAAAGGAATTATATGGACTCGAGGTGCTTGAAGTGATTTCCATGTGTTAATTAGCATCAAGCTGACATTCACTCACAGGTGTGTACTTGTGGTGAAATATCCCGGTGTGGTACTTTTCCTAGTCATGGTGATTTGACATGGAATAATAAAGACTCAATATGTTATATGCTATTACATGTAGACCCAGAGTGAGCCTGATCTTAGAGAGTGTTAATTGGCTCAGAGGGAGAGCCGGAGAAGGATTTTCTCCTCAGTTCAGGTGGGAGAGAGACATCTCCCAAGACTGACAGACATGTGTCATGAGTCTAGGGATAAGTTTGTATACTTCAAAGACAATCTTGGCATGATGGAGAATGTCTCCCTCGTTGAGAGGGAGTGTTGATGTTTGGAAAACATCGGGAAGACATTATCTTAGAACAATAATTAATAATATAATTATTGATTATTAAATATCATATATAATAAGTAAAAGATAATAATAAATAGTTATTGATTATTCAAGGGACTCATCCTTTCATGGATGGTCACCATATGTTCCCTATATATGGAACACTCATCTTTGTAATAATATATTGATGATATCTCATATGAAGAAAAACAACAGGTGGAAGGTACATAAAGGGTGGGATATGAAAATAATCTAAGTGTTGGGACTTATTTTGAGTCCGTAAGTCCGTGAGTCCAAAATTCTGAAGAATTGGAAAAATGGCTAAGTGTTGGGACTTATTATGATTCTGTGAGTCCACGAAGGCATAAAAATGGCTAAGTGTTGGGACTTATTATGATTTCATGAGTTCGCGAAGACGGAAAAATGGATAAGTGTTGGGACTTAGTATGATACTAGGTGTTGGGACTTAGTATGATACTAGGTGTTGGGACTTAGTATGATTCCATGAGTCCGGAAGTCCGAAGAAGTGAAAAAATGGCTAAGTGTTGGGATTTAGTATGAGTCTGTGATTTCATGAAGATGGAAAAATGGTTAAATGTTGGGACTTATTGGGAGTCCATGAGTCCACGAGTTTGAAATTCTGAAGAATTGGAAAACCGACTAAGTGTTGGGACTTAGTATGAGTCTGTGAATATGGAAAAACAATTAAGTGTTGAGACTTATCGTGAGTCTGTGAGTCTGGGAGTCCACAAATTCTAAGAAGTGGAAAAATAGTTAAGTGTTGAGACTTTTCAGATGGACTTATGTAAGAAAGGTTACAAGTTCGCGAGTCTATGAGTCCGCAAGTCCATGAGTCTGAAGAAGAGGAAAAACAACTAAGTGTTGGGACTTAGTATGAGTCTGTGAGTCCGTAAAGGTGGAAAAATGGCTAATTGTTGGACTTATTATGAGTCTGTGAGTCCGCAAGTCCGAAGAAGTGGAAAAATTGTTAAGTGTTGAGAATTTTCGGATGTACTAGTGTTGAGACTTATCATGAGTCTATGAGTTCGTGAGTCTGAAGAAGTGGAAAAATGGTTAAGTGTTGAGACTTTTTAGATGAAATTATGTAAGAAAGGTTACAAGTCTGTGATTTCGTGAGTCTGAAGAAGTGGAAAAATGGTTAAGTATGAGAACTCTTCGGATGGACTTATGAAAGGGAGAGTTATGATTCCATGTGTTGGATTACTAAGAGGGGAGGTGAATCAATAATAGAGAAATATAATCCTTTTTAACCATAATATGCAAGTGTTATATTTATTTATGATCAATGTAGCATTATCATCCAATAGTGGCAGAGTAAATAAATAATGAACAAATGAGAAATCATACACATACATAGTACACAAATGTTTTTACATGGAAACCCAAAGCGAGAGAAATCCACATAATGATTTTTCTTATATGTATTTAATAATTACATTCATTGGAAGAACCAACTTCCTTTTTTTTCCAGCTGCAACTAGAAGGAGGCTCCAACCCCCTAGTTTCGCGGCATACAACCTGAGGGAAGCTCCAACTCCCCAATTATCTAGCTACAACTAGAAGGAGGCTACAACCCCCTATGTTCTCCAGTTACAACTGAAAGGTGGCTACAACCACCTATCCTTGCCCCGTCCAATATCCCTGATGTAGAGGTAGAATGATGGAACCACTATCACATTGGCACTATGAGATATACCACTGTAAAATTGTACCAACCTATACCACTGACCTCCAACCAACCTCTACTACTTCCCTGCAATCAACCTGTACCTAAAATGAGCATGTATCAAACAAATACAATAGGTACACAACCTCTAGTTCTGCAACACGCATATGTGCGTGCCCTATCTGTACAGCAAACCACGTATGTATGCAATCTATCTGTTATGTATCCTTTGTATGCCTTCTGAAAACTTAGGTTTTTCTTGATTATGAAAATTTTTGACCCTCTGCAACCTATTTCACATAGATATGCAACCTTTCATTGTATCTAGACTGTAATTGTACCCTGTGCATGCATCCTCATACATAACCTTTACCCAAAGAATCTATATCTCTCTCTAGTCATGTGCCAAATGAGTGTGTGTTATCATGAACCAATATAATAACCCTCACATGAACTAGACATAAAACCCTTTATGATATTCAACCTTCAATACTTCAGCTACTTCATGTATCATAAGAACCCTTAACCATATGCCAATAAATATAATATGTGCCTCAACTCTAACAATGATAAGTATTTCTTATACCAACACTATATTTCTGTAGATCTGATTTATACATAAGATCCCATGTAGCCACTAAACTCTCTAGGGAGAATCCTCAAATCTCCATAACCATTTCTCATGCATACATCAAAATCCAACTAATCATAGAAATAAGACATACCTTTTGAACCAGTGAATAGATATGATGTATCTAATCACTGTAGACATTCTTGTGATCTTGTTCTTAGAATCTAAAACCTTAACTTCTTCATCTCCTCAAATTTCCATGGATTTTCTCTCACGTACATGTCCTGTTATACTGACATTCAATGTGCATATGTTCTTTGTTATACTTGTATCCCATGTATGTACACGCCATGTTGTAATATTAGGCCATGTACACCTCAGAACGTAGGTTTTTTTAGTATTCTATGTAATTCCCAAACTTTCATCGTCAACCCTTCGTGCTACCTCAGACTTTCGTGACTCCATATATATCAATGAGTACCTACAATAAGCCTTACACAATAATAGATATTCAATGTGCTCAATGATCATCAAATGAGATACCCTTGCCTATTATTTATACTTCCTTGTAACTTCCTCAAGGAGTTACCTTCTAACCATCTTAACTCACTTTCCTTCTTTTAGGGATAACCCACTTCCAACCACTTGTCCACTTAACTTAACCACTTTCCACAAATAGTAAGTTATCCACTAACTTTATTATTTAAATAATTTCTTTTGCAACCACTTTGACTTATCCATAAATAGTAAATTCTCCACTAACTTTGTTATTTAAATAATTTCTTCTTTGCACCCACTTTGACTACTTTAACCTTTTAGGGGCTTCTAGATAACTCATGAGGGTTCTCCAACTTCACATGGCCATAACTCTCTAACCGTGAGGAGTTATGTGGTGTTCCACATACCACCAGAAATGGAATGACATGTACTATCCATCTAGAATAGTCTTACCGGAAAATATATTAAAAATCATACCATTATACATAAAACAAACTTGGGTCCATTACCCATACCTTTGTTCTACCGGAATTTGCTACCAGACTTTTTTCAAGGGTTGACATCAATGACAACCAACCTAATTAATCAACAATATCTCCCTTTGGAATTTATGGAAACACTCTGATGCAATACTGAAGTCATCTCACTCATGCTCCCCCTGTGACCATCGCTCCCCTTGGAACCATGCCTCTGTTCTCTTTTTCCAAGATTTTAAATCTCTATCTTGCACATGATAATTGTCTCCCCGTTTGTCATCAATGGAAAATGTATATTTTCATCTGGGGATGATCCCCCTAATTGAACTATCCTTGGGGATGCTCCCCCTGACTGAACTCTTCCTGAAGCTGATATACCAACTTGAATTGTCCTCTTTATGGTGCTTACTCTTGTAAATATAAGACATTTAAGATAGGCATTCAAAAGAATTCATTTTGGACTAGAAATTACTCCGAGTCTCTGGCAAAGATACTCAAAGGCTTCTTTTGGAAGCGGTTTTGTAAAGATGTCTTCCACTTGTTCTTTTGTGCCCACATATTCAACTCTGATGTTCTTCTCTACAACCTATTCCTATAGAAAGTGATACTTTATTGGAATGTGCTTCATCTTGGAGTTCATCACTGGGTTCTTTGAGATACAGATGACGCTTGTATTATCACAGTAGATTGGAATGGGATCATCATACTCAACGTTTATATCTGTCAGATTTTGTTTCATCCATAGAACCTATGTACAACATCTTGTCTCTTTAATATAATCTTCCTCGATTGTAGATAAAGATACTGATTATTGTTTCTTTCTTAGCCAAGATACTAAATAGTCACCCAATTAGAATGATGCTCCACTGGCGCTTCGTCAATCATCAATGCAACCTACCCAATTTGCATCTATGTAGGAAATAAGTGATATATCCTTTCCTTTTGGATACCATAATCCAAACTCTTTTGTTCCTTTGATGTATCTGAAAGTCCTCTTCACTGCTAAGACATTTGATTCCTTTGGTGTTGCTTGAAATAGTTCCACCTGTCCAACTTCCTACATTACATCTGGTTTGGATGTTGTCACATATAGTAAGCTACCAATCATTGACATGTATTGCCTCTGGTCTGTAGATTTTGAATCATCATCTTTACTCAATTTGCAACTGGTTTTCATAGGAGTGGTAATTGGTTTGCAATCTTCCATTTCGAACCTCTTTATCATTTCTATGATATACTTAGTTTGAGAAATAAAAATTCCTTGGTTACTTTGAAGTATCTGAAGACCCAGAAAGAAGGATAGTTCTTAGAGTAATGAAATTTCAAATTCATTATGCATATCCTTTCCAAATTTATGGCTTAACCTATCATCATTGCTTCCAAAAATAATATCATCAACATAAACTTGAATTAATAAAATACTATTTTGAGTTACCTTCATATAGAGGTTGATATCTGCACTTCCTTTTCTAAACCGTGCCTACTGTAGATGTTTATCCAGTCTAGAGTACCATGCTCTAGGAGCCTATTTTAGACCATACAAGGACTTCTTCAGTTTACACACATAATCTACGTTCTCTAACAACTGAAATCCTTCTCGTTGTTCAATGTAGAATTGTTCTTCAAGTTCCCCATTCAAAAAATTTGATTTCACGTCCATCTAATACACTTTAATATTCTTGGAGCATGCATAATCTAAGAGAAATCATACTGCTTCCATTATGGAAACTGGGGAAAATGTCTCTTCAAATTCGATTCCTTCCACCTATGTGTATCCTTTACATACCAATCTAGCTTTGTTCCTTGTAACATATCCATCTTCATTCAATTTATTTCTGAAAACCCACTTTGTTCCAATCACATCCTTATTCCTTGATCTTGGAACCAATTCCCAAGTGTCATTCTTCTCTATTCAATCCAATTCTTCATTCATGGCCTTATTACAGAATTCATGCTTCCTGGCCTCTTAAAAAATGTTTGGTTCAATCATAGATAAGAGTGCTAGGTCCATTTGTTCTGGTGAACATATTCTTCTTCTAGTCTCAACTCCTACATCCTTGTTTCTGATAATATGATATGAAGGATGATTCTTCTATACTCATTTGCTAGGTTTCTTTGGAGGTACTTGTTGAACTTTCTCTTCTACTTCTATTTTATCTTCTTCATATTTCCCTTCTACTTCTTCTTCATAAAGTTGTTCCACTGATTCATTTTCTCCTTCCTTTAATTATCATCCACATGTTTCATCAATTGTTACATTGATGCTTTCTACAACTTTTTTGAACCTCAGATCGTAACACTTGTATGCTTTCCTTGTACTTGAGTAACCAACAAGTACTCCTTTGTCCACACGAGAGTCAAACTTTCACATTCTTCCATCTTCTCTTTTGATGTAGCATTTGCTTCCAAATACTCTGAAGTGCTTCACATTTGTTGGTCTTCCTTTCCATAGCTCGTAGGGATTTTTTTCATTGTTGTTTATGAGCATTACTATGTTTTGAATGCGAACTGTTGTATGCACTACATGTGTCCAAAAAAATCCATCAATTTGGAATCCATTAACATTGTTCGAGCCATTTCATGTACTGTCATATTCTTTCTTTCAACAACTCCATTCTGTTGAGGTGTCCCAGCCATGAAGAATTTCCTTTTTATTCCATGCTTGTTGTAGAAGTCCATAAATTCCTTTGAAGTGAACTCTCCTCCATTATCATATCTCAAACATTTGATTTTTGAATCCATTTCATTTTCAACCAATTCATTCTGTACCTTGAAGTTTTCAAAAGCTTCTGACTTATTCCCGAGAAATAAAACTGCAGTCATTCTTATATAATCATCAACTAATAACATAAAGTATTTCTCACCTTTTAAACCCTTTGTTTTAGTTGGTCCAACTAGATCAGTATGCACAATTTCCAGTGGTCTTGTCGTTGAATATTCCTTTGATTTGAACTTGGTCTTTGTTTGCTTTCCTTGTTGATAATGCTTGCATAAAGTGTTGGTTGGTTTCGTGATTTAGGGAATTTCTCTAATTGCTTCCTTTTTGTTGACTTTGACAAGGTTATCAAAGTTTATGTGACCCATTATTCTGTGACATAACCAACCTTCATCTTCCTTTCCTAGAAAACACTTTTCATTTCCAAACTCACTTAATACATATATGTTGCTTGAAGTTCTTCCAGTTGTTGCAATCAATTTTCCTTAATCTTCTTTTCTTATCTCACACTTCTGTGAATCGAAAGTAATTTTATGACATTTGTCACACATTTGACTTACACTTAGAGTAATCCATGATCTCCTTCCAGTGGTTAAACTGTTTTCTGAAGGAAACTGCTCTGATTCCAATTGTTGGATTACTGAGAGGGGGGATGAATCAGTAATAGAGTGATTTAATCCTCTTTCACCTTAAAATGCAAGTGTTATATCAATGTAGCATTATCATCCAATAGTTGTAGAGTAAATAAACAATGAACAAATTAGAAATCATACACATACACAGTACACCAATGTTTTTACATGGAAACCCAAAGCGAGAGAAAACCACATAATGTTTTTTCTTATATATCTTTAAGAATTACATTCACTGGAAGCACCAACTTCCTTTTTTTTCCAGCTGCGACTGGAAGGAGGCTCCAACCCCCTAGTTTCTCAAGCTACAATGTGAGGGAAGCTCCAACTCCCCAATTATCTGGCTACAACCAAAAGGAGGCTACAACCCCCCTAGGTTCTCTGGTTACAACCGAAAGGTGGTTACAACCACCTGTCCTTGCCCCGTCCAAGATCCCTAACGTAGAAATAGAATGATGGAACCACTGTCACACTATCACTGTGAGATATACCATTGTAAAACTATACCAACCTGTACCACTGAACTGCAACTAACCTGTACTACTTCCCTACAATCAGCCTGTACCTGAACTGATCATGTATCAAACAAATACAACAGGTATGTGAACTATAGTTCTACAACATGTGTATGTACATGCCCTATCTGTATATCAACCCACGTATGTACATGACCTATATGTTATGCAACATGTGTATGCCTTCTGGAAACTTAGGGTTTTCTTTCTTCTGAAAACTTCTGACCCTCTGCAACCTATTTCACATAGATCTGCAACTTGTCACTGTATCCAGACAATAACTGTACCCTATGCATGCATCCTCATACATAACCTTTACCCAAATACTCCATATCTCTTTCTAGTCATGTGCCGAATGAGTGTGTGTTATCATGAACCAATATAATAACCATCACATAAACTAGACATAAAACCCTTTCTGATATTCAGCCTTACAATACTTCAACTACTTCATGTATCATAAGAACCCTTAACCATATGCTAAGAAATATAAGATGTTCCTCAACTCTAACAATGATAAATATTCTTATACCGACACTATATTTCTTTAGATATGATTTATACAAAAGATCCCATGCAGCCACTCAAATCTCTAGGGAGAATCCTCAAATATCCATATACATTTCTCATGCATACATCAAAATCCAACTACTCATAGAAATAAGAGATACATTTTGAACCAGTGAATAGATCTGATGTATCTTGTTGTTCATGAGCTTGTACTTTAAGGCTCTAAAGTACACCGCCAAGGCATCCGAAAAGATAGAGAGGGCTAAGGATAAAAAGGTAGGTTATATGAAAAGGGTTATTGTTGATTCCTTAACTGTCTCTGTCTAGATTCCCAGTTTTCATGGATGCTAATGTCTATTTCAATTACTTCCCATGAACGCTCTAACTCAACCTGGTTGTTTGTTTTCTGTAAGATGGTGTTAAATAAATTCAAAGCAATGCTCGTCTGATCCAATATTCTAGTTTCGATATTAGGTTGTCTTGTAACCGGGACAATCATGAGGGATAAAGATTGAAAAAGTAAATTCATATTTTCTTTTAAGGGTTCGCTATTTTTTCTTCAAAACATGTAAAAAGAACTCCAAAAAACCTTGAATTAATAGCATGACGAAACTAAAGGCCATTTTTGGTATCTGAGTTAAATTTTGAAAAGTGGATATGCATGAAATGAAAAGAAAACATAAAGTTGTCGAACAGGGTGAGGCATCAATTAAAGAGGAATCTCACTTTGTTGACAGGAGAAGAAATTAATCAGGAAAATCTCTTAATGAAGCATATGATATTGAAATCTAAAACATTTGCAGGTCTTGTATCTGCTGATAGTTGATACAGAGGAAAGGTTGTAAATGACTAAATTGCAAGAATAATTAATTACCATAGTAGAGGTTGTACTAAATTGCAGTTAAGCATTCATCAAAGAGATATATGTGAAATACAAAACAACAGAGAAACACATAACTCAAACTTGACTAGATCTGGAATCTCCAATCTGTATTTGTATTAATTCAAAAAATATCTTCAAATTCTTCTTTACAATGCGCCCAGAAAAAGCCCTAGATCAGTATCCTAAAATTGTATTTATATCAGATCCCTGATGATTATTGGTTGGTGATATCCTACCTCTTAGGGGAAAACAGTTACAAGAATTGCAAACCCCAATCATTTGCATGATTATCATTTATTTTCCTATCATATTGATAATATAAGTTTTCAAAATGATAATTCATTGTTTTATTGAAGTATCTCCTTCTTTTGACCTGATGCATTCAATACATTTTTCAGGAAAATGTATGAAATTTATGGGAGGCTTTGGAAGATCCATTGCTTCAAATAGATAGAATTTTCTCTGAGTTTCTGGAAGCCGATCTTCAATCCCCTTACCAGTAAACTTAATTGATTGAAATTTTAATTTTGGCTTCACTAGCCACTTGTCTGTTAGGGTAACATCCATTTCCTTTAACTGTGAAATTTCCATTTGAAATTCATTCAAACCCTCTTTGAAATTCAACTGGTGTATTACAATGTTTATCTATCCTAATTGGCCAGTGCAATTGTCTCTTCCAATACCTAATGATTCCTTGTCCAATAAATCAAAGATTCTTTCACAATCGTCTTTGATTTCTTTGACTATTTTCTTATATTTTGCTATGTTGTTTTCCCATACCTTGAGCATAATATTGCCTCTAATCTTCTCTGTGACAGAAAGATTTGGAATTTTCGATACTTCTTTGTTTTCAGAACATACAACTGCCTTTTGGAAAGTGGTCCTTGTTTCTTTAGCTTCTTTTTCTTTAAAAATAATATTATCAAAAGCATTGCTTGCTTCCTGAAAATAATTCTGAATAATCTCTACTTGGGAGATTACTTTTTGTTGCTCAACTTCTACCTTCACATGTATTTCTAGTGATTGGCCCTGAAAAAATTCGAGGTCTATAACCTAGCCTTTTATTGAATTCAATTTATCCTGTAGTTGTCTTACCAATTCTTCTTGCCGAATAACCTGTATTTGGCTAGTCTACAAATTCTCGTTCATCTCATCTAGACTTGACTTAAGCGATTGAATTTCTTACTTGTCAGTAGCTCTGGCCTAATCTAGACCTTTATTTTTTTTTATTTGATATTTTTCTCGGTATCTTTTAGTTGATTTTGCAACTGGGTTATCATGTTGTTACTATGTTCCAACCTTTCTCTCATATTGCTAATAGTGAATATATTTGTTGTTGTCAGCGCTCCCATGGAGCCTGCCACCTCTGTAGTGAAATCTCCCGCTTCCAAGTTTTTCCCATCCACCAGCACCCTGTTTTTCTTTACCATACCACCTTCTCTCATATACATCTCCTATTTTAATACAGCCTTCCTCTTTTTACTGAAGAAGTAATCAGAGGGAGGAATTTCTTCTCTGGAGATAGGGTTGAGGTCAATAACATATATGACTCCTACCTGAGGGAACCCAAAAGTAGACTGTAAAGGGGTCAAGGAACTGATGGGATTACCCAAATCCATGGATTTTGTTTCCCCTGTTGTCTTGGGAGTATCAATATGAATAGTAGATTACGAAGGGGGGGTGTATTGACTGGACTCGGGAGGTGTCTCAAGAATTTTTTCTGCTTCTTCTCCTAGATTCTCTGTATGTGGAACTTCTTTGTTTTGTGAATATCCTTCAACCTTCTGTGGGTTTTCCTTGGTGTCTGCTTTATTATGTGTTTTCTGTCCGAATCCCGGGGGAATGTTTTCTTGTTCTGGAGGGGATGTTGTTGCTTCACCCTGCAATACCTTGGGAAAACCACTTCATATGTGTCTCTAGAAGGTTAGAAGACTGGTTTGCAAGTTGGATGATAACGTTTGTACCCTGCCTAACACCTCTTCGTAGGTTTTGACCCCTTTGAAAATGTCATCATGAGCGGATTCCTCATGTTCAAATGCTTTCATACCACAATGAGCCATGTGGCTCCCCACTGTTTGATAAGGGGCGTGTTTCCTATGTTCTAGATTCACCAAATTGACCTCCTCAAGAGTTGCAGCTTCAACTTGGGAATGACCCAGATTGAGTAGCGAAAACCTTCCAATCTGTACGAGAAAGACTGGCCAAAATTTCTTTTGAGTTGTCTTCAACTCTATCCCAATAATGCATGTTATTATATGATGAGCTACCTCCCTGCATACCAATCTGTCAAGGAGGAATTTCGAAAGTGCATGAGGAGGGATAGAACATCTGAAAACCCTGATATAGAAGAAATTATCCTCAATAAACCAATCGGCAACCTCCTTGAGGTTTCCTATGACCGAATCTGACATACGGGGGGGTGCACATCCATACATCATCTGATGCACTGGTATCACCATGAAATGCCAAATTTCATGAAAAGAATCTTTAGCATTTTCTTCCCATAGCTTAGAATGATATTCATGAATAGGTTTAGTGCAAGTTGGGTTCCAACTCCAATTCATCAGAGGGAAAGGATTTGTGAAACATATAGCGTCCATGATGTATGTTGACATGTAAAAAGCTATTGTTATGCCACTGGATCTCGCAATTTGATACTCCATAACCTCCTTAGATAGGTTATCTGATATAATTTTGTTCCAATTGAAGCTATAGCCTTCGGCCGCTTCATGTAAAAGGGGAACCCATTCTGCAGGAAAATGGGTAGGGATTTTCTTTCCGAAACGTCTACATAACATCATCGCCACATAAACCATGTACTCATTTAATGAGGTTGTAGCATAAATGTTATGGGTATCGGCCCTAAATTTTTCTGGGTGTCTCCACTAGTCTTTGATTATGCTGGGGTATGTTTGGTCAGCCTCTGTGCATTCTTTCCTTTGAAATTCACTTACAAACTCTTTATTGTAAATGTACTTAGAATTGGGAGACAGTTTATACATTACTTGTACATGTTCCGGTCTGAAAGAGCCGATGAATACCCCTTGGCTGTCCAAAATGCTTCTGGTTTGCACGTATGTCCTCTCTAAATCCAAACTGATCATATCGTTGTATGTCATGAGTCGTGGGCACGTGGTTACTTTGTGAAATTTGAACTCTACTATGTCCCAGAGTTTGTTTTCAGAATCATCGAGAAAATTCTTGATTTTGTAGTCCAAGGTTTCAAAAATTTGCCTCCATGATTTAATGGAATCAATGGCATGCGGTGTAGTATTAGACACGACATCTCCTTTTGGGCTTGAGCTTTCAATTGCTTCTTCCCTTTTCTTAGGTTCCTTTCTGGGTGCCATAATGTTCATGTTTAGAATGAATTTTTGTTGTAGAGAGAAATGTGTAAGTTTGTTGAATGCAATTCACTTCTGAGTCTAAACAACAGGAATGAAAATTTGAAGAAACCAAACCTTTATTAACCTTTAACTCTTCTTATGACGGAAACTAAGAGAGGTGGTAATACTTTAATGTTTTAATGAGGGATATATGCCCAAAGATACGTAGTTAAGTTAAAAATATCTCTATTCGTATGTCATAGATATTACCGTATATCGACGATTTCAAACTGGAGTTTCGAAAGAACTGCTTTTACCAAATACCGAAATGTGAAACGCTAAAATTCATTTTAATATTTATTAATCTTTTTTTAAACTAACTTAAATTCATTTTAATTTTTGTTAAAAAATTTGTGATTTTGCATTTCGGAATTTCAGGGATCCTGTACCCGTGAGGTATGTCATAAGCAAACCCTGAATTGCAAAACCACGATGGGATTAGTTTAGATGTTGATTACTTGTATTAACACTTTAATCAATTAAGATTAGTAATTAACTTCTTCTTTTCAGAAAATCGGGGACCGGGAGTTCAAGGGATGACACTTTGACAATACTTTGATACAAGGAAACCTGAATCGTGAAATATTAATGAATTGTCGGTCGTGTTTAAGAGTTTAATTAATCACGATTAAAGGATATTTTGTGAAACGCGCATCGGGACTTATATCACCCACTTTTATTTATTTATTTATTACTTTAATACAAAACCTTTTCGGGATTTCGGCACCGAGACTCTGGAGTTACGAAAACATGCTTTGTGAAAGGCCGAATTCTGAAATCCGAAGAATCGAAAGACTTTCGACTCTTTTTTAGGACTAAGGGCGGCTCCATGACTAAAACAAAACAAAAGACTTAGTTTTAAAGGGATACAAAATTAAACTTCGTATCAACATATCTGATCACTGCAGACCTTCTTGGGAGCTTGTTCTAAGAATATAAAACCTTGACTTCTTCATATCCTCAAATTTCAATGGATTTTCCCTCACGTACACGTCATGTTATAATGACATTCGGCGTGTGTACAGTCTCTGTTATACTGGTAGACCACATATGTACGCACCCTATTGTATTGTTATCCTGTGTACACCTCAGAACTTAAGGTTTTCTAGTATTCTCTATAATTCCCAAACTTTCGCCGCCAACCCTTCATGCTACCTCAGACTTTCGCCACTCCATATATATCAATAAGTACCTGCAATAAGCCTTACACAATAATAGATATTCAATGTGCTCAGTGATCGTCAAATGAGAGACCCTTGCCTCTTATTTATACTTCCATGTAGCTTCCTCAAGGGGTTATCTTCTAACCATATTAACCCACTTTCCTTGTTTTAGGGCTAACCTACTTCTAACCACTTGCCAACTTAACTTAACCACTTTCCACAAATAGTAAGTTCTCCACTAACTTTATAATTTAAATAATTTCTTTTGCAACCACTTTGACTTATCCATAAATAGTAAATTCTCCACTAACTTTATTATTTAAATAATTTCTTATTTGCACCCACTTTGAATATTTTGACCTTTTAGGGGATTCTAGATAACTCATGAGGGTTCTCCAACTTCACATGGCCATAACTCTCTAACCGTGAGGAGTTATGTGACATTCCACATACCACCGGAAATGGCATGACATGTACTATCCATCTAGAATAGTCTTACCAGAAAATATATTAAAAATCATACCATTATACATCAAACAAACTTGGGTCCATTACCCATACCTTTGTGCTACTATATTTTCTTCAAGGGTTGACATCAATGATAACCAACCCAATTAATCAACACCATGAGTCTGTAAGTCTGCAAATCCGCAAAGAGGAAAATGGTTAAGTATGGGAACTCTTTGGATGGACTTATGAAAGGGATATTTATGTTTACATGAGTCTGTGATTCTGCATAGATGAAAATAGTCTAAGTATCGATACTTTTCGGTCGTATTCATGAAATAAATAATTCTGATACATTATTGGAACAAAATCGTATAAAATTTATGTAATTGCAAATTGTTAAGCCTAATAAAATTTTGTTGTCTACACATTTTGCAGAATTAACAACATTTAGATCAGAACATGATCAACACAGAGTTCAAAATCATGGAAGATGCACAAAGGGCTTACAACCATGAAGATGAGATCATAGGGATGTATGTTAATTTGGGCATTGAAGGTACAAATTCAATTGTACATGGAGAAGGCAAGGAGGAAAGCATGAACTTGGTAGAGACTATACAATGTTTGCAAAAGGATGTCCAAAATTACAAAGTTGATAATGAGAGGCTTATGAAAGTGAAGGAGCAACATGAAGAATTCAACATCAAGTTAATGCAGAGCTTGGAAAGAATAGAAGAGAAGATGGATAAGGAGACTGGGTTAAGAAAATCAGGGAATCATAGGTCTCACGATGAGAGGGGAAGAAGAAGAAGTGTTGGAATACATCACTATCATTCTCCAAGGAATTCAACTAAGAGAGAACATAGAAGTTCCAGTCCATCCCCTGTTAGGAAGCATAAGAAAAGGTCTGGGTTAAATGAGCTACAAGGGGAAATGAACAAAATCAATCCTCATACATTTGATGGTGAGAACAAGAAGAATAAAGATGCAGAGACATGGATTCTATGCATGATGAATTATTTTCAATTTCATAACTACTCTTCACAAGCAGAAGGAAGAATTTCCATTTATCAACTGAAGGGAAAAGCATCAATGTGGTGGGATCAATTTGTGCAAGTATAACACATTGATGAGAATAATGTCACTTGGAGGGAATTAAAGAGGTATTTCCAAAAGAAATACTTGACTAAACAATATTATGATAATAAAATGAAGGAGTTCTTTGAACTCAAGCTTGGGAGTATGACCATGGAGGAATATGAAAGGAGGTTTTTAGAGTTGTTGAAGTATGTTTCTTTTATCAAGGAGGAGTAAGTTAAGATTCATAGGTACCTAAGTGGGCTGGCATTTTTTTATCAGTGATAAGATATAGTATGATCATCCCAAGACACTAGGGGAAACTATAAAGAGAGCTAAATTCCTTTATAATGAACATAGAGGAATACCAACTTTCCAAAGGACGTGGGAAAACAAAAAGAAAAGTATGATAGACCAGAAGAAGAGGGGATCTAAGCCACCATTATTCAAAAATAATTCTCAGGAACAACCAACCTCTAAGGAACTGAGAATGACAGAGGAAATAGGGAAAATACCAAGGCATCCACCTATTCAATGTTGGGGTTGTGGAGGAGATCATTTGTTGAGATATTTCCCAAATAGAGGTGGAAAAGTGAAGACTGCTTACAATATAAATCAAGATGAAACAATGGAGAACATGGGCAGAAGTGTACCAAGGATCTACACATCTCTCGATAACAACGAAGTTGAGTTTCAGTCACACATGATTGAAGTGGAAGGTAAAATCAACGACCAAACCATTTTTATTTTAATTGATTCAGGAGCTAGTCATAGTTATCTAGATCCTAATATGATAGAAAGATTCCAATTTCCAAGAAGCAATCTTAGAAAACCTTGGATGGTGCAACTAGATACAGGAGATAAAAGGAAAATTACTGACATGGTTAAGGAATGTCTAATGGACATGAATGGATTGATCACCAAGGAATATTTGAACATCATACCTTTAAGTTCCTATGACTGCCTAATTGGTATGGATTAGTTGGATCAACATCATGTTATCATAAAATGTTATAATAAGAAATTTACTTTCTTGTATGAGAAAGGGAATTCAAGGATAGTACAGGGAATTCCCATGAAAGTAAACCTTAGAGAAATTTTAGCCTTGCGGCTGAAGAAGAGTTACAGGAAAGGGTGTAAAATATTTGCAACACATATTGAAGAGACACCTAAAGATAAGGCACCAAATATTGAGGATTATGCAATCCTAAAAGAGTTTGAAGATGTATTCAAGGAAATACTAGGATTTCCACCCAAGAAAGATATTGACTTCTATATCAATCTGGTGCCAGGAGAAACCTCAGTATCTAAGACTCCTTACAGGATGAGTACACTAGAGCTAAAGGAATTGCAAATGCAGATAGAAGAACTTTTGAAAAAGGGGTACATACACCCAAGTGTGTCACGTTGGGGTGCCCTAGTATTATTTGTGAAGAAAGTGATGGAACTTTGAGACTTTGCATAGAMTTCAGGCAGTTGAACAAGGTAACTGTGAAGAACAAGTACCCTTTGCCAAGGATAGATGACCTCTTTGATCATCTCAAAGATGCAAAAATATTCTCAAAGATCGATCTCAAGTCAAGATGTCAACGGGTAAGAATTAAAGAATAATATATCAGCAAGACTTCCTTCTGAACAAGGTACGGTCATTATGAGTTCACAGTGGTGCAATTTGGGTTGTCAAATGCAGCGATTGTCTTCATGTGACTCATGAATGGCATTTTCATGGATTACTTAGATAATTTATCATTGTCTTCCTGGATGACATTATTATATACTCTAATCCTGAAGAAAATCATGAGAAACTCTTGAGTATGGTATTACAATTATTGAGGGAGCCTCAATTGTATGTCAAATTGAGAAAGTGCTCATTATATTAGAAGCAAATCCATTATTTGGGCCATACCATTTCAGAATAAAGGATAACAGTGGAACCAAAAAATATAACGGCCATTGAAGGATGGCCAACACCAAGGAATGTCTCGAAGGTGAGGTCATTCATGGGCCTTGCAGGATACTATAGGATATTTATTGAAGGAATCTAAAAGATCGCACACCCAATCACTTCCTTTCAAAAGAAAGGTGTGATGTTTGAATGGACATTGTATTGTGAAAGAAGTTTTCATCACTTGAAGAATTTATTAACAAGTGCTCCAATAATAAACATTTTTTATCCAAATGAAGACTTCAATGTGTGTGTTGATGCATGTAAAGAAGGATTGGGTGGAGTTCTTAGTCAAAATGGGTTTGTGGTCTTCTATGAATCAAGGAAGTTGATGGAACATGAAAGGCACTATGCTACTCACGATTTGGAATTGGAATATATAGTGCATGCCTTGAGTATGTGGAGGCACTACCTCATGGGAAAAATATTTTAGTTAAGGATAGACCATAGTGGTCTAAAATACTTGTTTAGACAACCAACTCTAAATGAAAGGAAAAGCAGGTCGTTATAATTCCTTAGTGAATATGACTTTGATATAAAGCATATCAAAGGTAAAGAGAACAAGGTGGATGATGCACTCAATAGAAGGGTGTGTGAGATGCATTATACAACCATTTTATTGTACCAATAATACTTGAAAGACATAATATTAGAGGCTGCAAAATCAGATTTGCAGTACATGGAAATAAGGACAAATTTACAATAAGGTATTTTGTAGCAGAAAAGTGAAGAATATAACATGGAAAATGATGAAATTATCACGTACAGGAGAAAAATTTATGTACCAAATTCTCAGGAATTCAAAAACTTGGTTTTAAAAGAAATGCATAATGTACCTTATGCTGGACACCCAGGTTACTAGAAAACTATTGTAGCTTTCAAGAGCCAATACTATTGGTCAGGGATGAAGAAGGAGGCTGCGGATTTTATTGCCAAGTGTATGGAATGTAAAAAAATCAAGGATGAGCATAGACACGGAGATGGTCTACTACAACTATTACCCATTCCTGAGTGGAAGTGGGAAGTTGTAACAATGGATTTCATCACCAAGCTGCCTAGAACAACCAAGAAACATGATTCCATTATGGTGGTGGTGGACAAGATTACTAAAGATTCCCACTTTATTCCAGTAAAGATCACTCAAAAGTAAATCAACATCGTCGATATTTATATGAGGGAAATTTCTCAACTCCATGGTATACCCAAGACCATTATGACTGATAGAGACCCAAAATTTACCTCAAATTTTTGGAAGGGATTATTCAAAGGGTTTGGGACCAATATGAATGTTAGAACAACGTATCATCTAGAATCAGATGGGAAAACAGAGAGAGTAAATCAAGTGATTGAATATATGTTGAAGATGTATGTGATGGATAAACCATCCAAATGGGAGGATTACTTACACTTGGTGAAATTTTCTTACAACAATGGGTATCAAACATCATTAAATATGAGCCCATTTGAAACCTTGTATGGAAGAAAGCGCAACACACCAGTGAGTTGGAACAACCCAATATACAGAGCAGTGGTTGGGCCAGAACTACTCAAGGACATGGAAGAGTAAATGATAAACATAAAACATAATTTAAAGGTTTCCCAAGACAGACAGAAACGTTATGCTGATAGAAACAAAACCCACAGAGAATTTAAATTGGGTGACCATGTGTTCCTAAAAGTAAAATCCAAGAGAAGTTCCCTGAAATTGGGAAATGTTCAAAGCTGGAAGCTCATTACTATGGGCCATTTGATATACTAGAAAGGATTGGGCATGTAGCATACATGATTTCTTTACCCGCATCAATGAGTATTCATAATGTATTCCATGTATAATTTCTTAAAAAGTATGTACCTGATGTTAATCGTGTCACTGATTGGAATGTTATTTAGGTGGAGTGGGAAGGTGACTTTCGAGTGCATCTGGTGTGCATATTCGACTGGAAGATCAACAAGCTATGGAATTGAGCCGTAGGGCTAGTAAAGGTCCAATGGACCTGGTATGGTTCTGAGGATGTGATTTGGGAGAATGAAGAGGCTATGCGGGCAGAGTATCTGTATCTTTTTTAAACCTATTAAAGTTTTGATTGTATGTGTATATATATTGCACTGAGGACAATGCATAAATAAGGGGGAGGGGAATGTAACACCCCTAGGCTGAACCCCAATTGTACATATAAATGTAAATTTTTTATAGGTTGTTGAGGTAGGTTTTTATAGGAGAAAATTGTTATGTTATTATTAGGCCAAAGAGCCTAGATGCTAGAAGCCAATGAGCCTATTTTTGTAATATCTAAAAACTCATATTATTAATGAAAACACACCCCTATTACTGACCAACCACATAAAAGAGTACGGGGGGATAAAATCCACTTAAAAAGGGAAAGGGGGTGATAAGAGTCTAGGAAGGGGCTAAGCTAGGGTGCTTAATCCCAATGGAATATTATAATACTACTCCTTAAATCTAAAGTAATGGATATTAATATATATCCTAAGTCTTGAAAGTAGGGACAAGGGAGTCTGTTGGGGTTCCAAGTGTCCTAAAGGACAAATGCATATATATAATTGTGGATATAATG
>SNQJ01S0040571.1:78879-90454 GCA_010110895.2 Picea sitchensis | reverse complement strand
GTCATCATGGCTGCGGCCTCCGACTCGAGTGGGAAGCCATATTCCGACTGGGAAAATGGTTTCTATGATGAGCATGTGATGGGCGGATTCAGTTCTGATGAAGCTGTTTTGAATGGACGCAATATGCAAGAGGAAGCAAGAGTTCACGAAAGTGACTTGAACGCTCTTCTGGCGTTCAAAAAGGCCATCACATATGATCCATCTGGATTGTTGTACGACTGGACGGCCCAGAACTCCCACAATATATGTTCCTGGTATGGCGTCCGCTGCAGACCACACAGCAGACGAGTGGTGCAGATAGACCTTTCTTCTTTAGGATTGGAAGGTATCCTTTCTTCTTCTCTTGGCAACCTCTCCTTGTTGAATACTTTGGATCTTTCTTATAATAATTTGATGGGAGGAACTCCACCCGAATTTGGGCGGCTTAAGGCGCTGAGAATACTTGACCTCACCTTTAATGAGATGCTCGGGGGATCTGTTCCAAAATCATTGTTGAATTGCACGCACCTCAAGTGGATCGGGCTTCAGTATATCAACTTGAGAGGGACCATACCGACAGAGTTTGGTCGTCTAGTCGAGTTGGA
Organism: Picea sitchensis; assembly: GCA_010110895.2. Lineage (NCBI taxonomy): Eukaryota > Viridiplantae > Streptophyta > Pinopsida > Pinales > Pinaceae > Picea > Picea sitchensis. The sequence goes on along the minus strand of SNQJ01S0040571.1, from coordinate 89,870 downwards.
ACATCTCGACTTGTCGTTGAATGCGCTGGGTGGAAGTATTCCCACTTCTCTGGGCAACTGCACCTCTCTATCTCATCTTGACTTGTCGAAGAATTTACTGAGCAGTCACATCCCTCCAACACTCGGCAACTGCATCTTTCTATCTCATCTTGACTTGTCGGGGAATTCACTGAGCAGTCACATCCCTCCCACACTCGGCAACTGCACCTCTCTATCTCATCTTGCCTTGTCCGAGAACTCCCTAAGCGGTAAGATCCCTCCCACACTCGGCAACTGCACCTCTCTATCTCATCTTGACTTGTCCAAGAACTCCCTAAGCGGTAAGATCCCTCCCACACTCGGCAACTGCACCTCTCTATCTCATCTTCACTTGTCGTTGAACTCCCTAAGCGGTCACATCCCTCCAACACTCGGTAAGTGCATCTCTCTATCTTACCTTTACTTGTCGAACAACTCATTAAGTGGTCATATACCTCGGACACTCGGCAATCTGACTCAGATATCCGACATCGACCTTTCATACAATAACTTGAGTGGGGCAATTCCAGTTGACTTGGGGTCGCTGCAAAAACTAGAAAACTTATTTCTATCCGATAATGCATTGGACAACATCATTCCTCCATCCCTAGGAAACTGCTCTTCCCTCCAGTCTTTATCTCTCTCTAGCAATCGATTATCAGGAATCATACCACATCAATTAGCTAATTTGAGAAATATTTTCTCGCTGGATATTTCAAATAACAATATTTCGGGTTTATTACCATCTAGTATCTTTAATCTTCGCGCTTTTTATTTTGATTTTAGTTTTAATATTTTTAGTGGTATTAGTGGTAGCATATCTAAAACCAATATGAATCGCTTAGAACATCTAGATTTCACCACAAACAGGTTTACAAGCATACCCAAGGGCATTAAAAATTTGAGTAAGCTTAAATATCTATCCTTTACAGAGAATTATCTTATAGGTACAATTCCAAATTTTATAGGAAACCTTTATTCATTAGAATATTTATATTTAGATTCAAACAATTTAATTGGATATATTCCACATAGCATAGGTAAATTAAAAGATCTCATTATATTAAATATATATAATAACACTATTTCTGGGAGTATTCCAGATAGTATTAGTGGCTTTGTTTCACTTAGCTCTTTAATTCTATCAAGAAACAACTTAGTAGGACCAATTCCGAAGGGCATTGGCAATTGCACCTCTCTCACTATCTTCTCTGCTCATTCTAATAACTTATCTGGGACTCTACTTGTATCTTTGGCCTATTGTACCAACATTATGCTCATAGATTTAAGTTCAAATAATTTCACAGGTGAATTACCCAAGTCCCTCTCATTTCTTCATCAATTGAGTGTTTTAAGTGTTGCTTATAATAATCTCCACGGTGGTATTCCTAAAGGGATCACAAATCTCACCATGTTGCATGTGTTAGATTTATCTAACAATAAACTCAGTGGAAAAATACCTTCCGATCTTCAAAAGCTCCAAGGATTTGCAATCAATGTATCTGCTACCCCAATTGATATGGCTTATCAAGATCATTCGGGCAAACTTGTCCTGTTGCCAGAAAATTTAATTCCCCAGGAAATGACAATTGACATTAAAAGACATATGTATAGCCTACCATATATGAGTTCTACAAACACCATATTTTATTTGTCTAACAATAATCTGACTGGAAAAATCCCTGCAAGCATAGGATGTTTGAGTAGCCTACGCTTGCTGAATTTATCTGGGAACCAATTGGAAGGGCTAATCCCTGCATCCCTTGGTAACATATCTAAGTTGGAGGTGTTGGACTTGTCCAAAAATAATTTGAAAGGCCAGATTCCTGAAGAGCTCTCTATGTTGCATGGGTTGGAAGTTCTAGATGTTTCATCTAACCATCTATGTGGGCCAATCCCAAGAGGAACACAATTTTTCACTTTCAATGTAAGTTCATTTCAAGAGAATAATTGCTTATGTGGTTTTCCTTCACATCCCTGTGGTAAAATAATAGAAGGAAATAATAGTACTAAGAGTAATGATGTAAAACTTGGGTGGTTCAATCGTGTTGATAAAAAGATGTCAATTGTAGCATTGGGGATGGGACTGGGGATTGGATTTGGGGGAGTTGTTGCAATGTTCATCATGTGGGAGAAAGCCAAACTTTGGTTGTTGGGTCCCATTAGACCACAACCTTATTTTGGAGTGTACCGTTTCCCTTCATAATAAATGTGTAACTTTCAATGGATATTTTTTGGATGGTATTGCTACGATGTAATTTTTGACTTTTTGATACATAAGTATTTATGATAAAATTGTAGACATATTGATAATGTCATTTTGAAGGAAGATGTGCTTATGATATCTTTTTGTATATGTTTGGGGCACCTTTCAATTGTACTTTCATTCTCCTCCAATAAAAATAAATTAAATAAAATCTCAAAATATCTTAACTTGTATTAAAGTATACCACATTATTAAAAAATCATTGAAAAACAAAATAATTATTTATATTTATTTTATTATAAAAAAAATGAAAAACATAAAAATAATTATGATATTATTTGAATTGGTACTTTCAATATATGATTTCATAAATATTATAAAGAATTGTTATATATCAACATTATCTATCTGTTTTGCCAAGTGTAAAGAAAAAAATAAGCATTGCTAAGATAAGAACGAATTCTCATGAGCTCCATAGTGAAACTGGGCGTTGGTCAATTCCTAAAACGCCATGGGATGAAAGAGTGTGTCACCTTTGTGACACTAAGAAGGTTGAAGATGAAAGCACTTTTTCTTAGATTGTCCAGCCTATATCAATATTAGATCTCATTTTCAAAATATTGATCACACTACCAACCTTCCTAACCTCTTAACTCAACAAAAATATTGTGATCTTGGAAAGCTTCTCCTAATGCTTTTTGAGCATAGAAACAAAATTCTAAAGAATCACAAGTAATCACTTACCCTCTTAAGGTCCGATAGACCAATTAAGTCTTAGTGGATGTTAATCATCATCATCATCATCATCATCATCATATAATTTTTAGTATTCCCACTTCTCTGGGGAACTTCACCTCTCTATCTCATCTTGACATGTCGATGAACTCTCTAAGTGGTCACATCCCTCCAAGACTCGGCAACTACACCTCTCTATCTCATCTTTAGATGTGGTTGAACTATCTAAGCGGTCACATCCCTCCAACACTCGATAAGTGCATCTCTCTATCTTACATTGGTTTGTCGTGGAACTCATTCAGTGGTCACATGCCTCGAACACTCGGCAATTTGACTCAGAGATCCCACATCGACATTTCAGACAATAAATTGACTGGGGCAATTCCAATTTACTTGGGGTCCCTGCTAAAACTAGAGCACTTAGATCTATCCCATAATGCATTGGACAACATCATTCCTCCATCCCTAGGAAACTTCTCTTCCCTCGAGATTTTATCTTTGTTTAGCAATCGATTATCAGGAAGTATACCACATCAATTAGGTAATTTGAGAAATATTCAATCGTTGGATATTTCAAATAACAATATTTCGGGTTTATTACCATCCAGTATATTTAATTTTCCCCTTTTTCAATTTGATTTTAGTTTTTTTGAATTTGATTTTAGTTTTAATACTCTTAGTGGTATTAGTGGTAGCATATCTAAAGCCAATATGAGTTACAACATCTAGATTTCACCACAAACAGGGTTACAAGCATACCTGAGAGCATTAAAAATTTGAGTAAGCTGATATATCTATCCTTTACAGACAATTATCTCATAGGTACAATTCCAAATTTTATAGAAAACCTTTATTCATTAGAATATTTATATTTAGATTCAAACAATTTAACCGGATATATTCCACATAGCATAGGTCAATTAAAAGATCTCATTCTATTAAATATATATAATAATAATATTTCTGGGAGTATTCCAGATAGTATTAGTGGCTTTGTTTCACTTAGCTATTTAATTCTATCAAGAAACAATTTAGTAGGACCAATTCCGAAGGGCATTGGCAATTGCACTTCTCTCACTATCTTCTTTGCTCACTCTAATAACTTATCTGGGACTCTACCTGTATCTTTGGCCTATTGTACCAACATTAAGCTCATAGATTTAAGTTCAAATAATTTCACAGGTGAATTACCCGAGTCCCTCTCATTTCTTCATCAATTGAGTGTTTTAAGTGTTGGTTATAATAATAATCTCTAGGGTGGTATTCCTAAAGGGATCACAAATCTCACCATGTTGCATGTGTTAGATTTATCTAACAATAAACTCAGTGGAAAACTACCTTCCGATCTTCAAAAGCTCCAAGTATTTGCAATCAATGTATCTGCTACCCCAATTGATATGGCTTATCAAGATCATTTGGGCAAACTTGTCCCGTTGCCAGAAAATTCAATTCCCCAGGAAATGACAATTGACATTAAAAGACATATGTATAGCCTACCATATATGAGTTCTACAAACACCATACTTTATTTGTCTAACAATAATCTGACTGGAGAAATACCCACAAGCATAGGATGTTTGAGTAGCCTACGCTTACTGAATTTATCTGGGAACCAATTGGAAGGGCTAATCCGTGCATCTCTTGGTAACATATCTAAGTTGGAGGAGTTGGACTTGTCCAAAAATAATTTGAAAGGCCAGATTCCTGAAGAGATCTCTATGTTGCATGAGTTCGATGTTCTAGATGCTTCATCTAACCACCTATGTGGGCCAATCCCAAGATGAACACAATTTTCCACTTTCAATGTAAGTTCATTTCAAGAGAATCATTGCTTATGTGGTTTTCCTTTACATCATTGTGGTAAAATAATAGAAGGAAATAGTAGTACTAGGAGTAATGATGTAAAACTTGGGTGGTTCAATCGCGTTGATAAAAATATGTCAATTGTAGCATTGGGGATGGGACTGGGGATTGGATTTGGGGGAGTTGTTGGAATGTTCATCATGTGGGAGAAAGCCAAACTTTCTTTGTTGGGTCCCATTAGACCACAACCTTATTTTGGAGTGTACTGTTTCCCTTCATAATAAATGTGTAACTTTCAATGGATATTTTTTGGATGGTATCGCTACGCTGTAATTTTTGACTTTTTGATGCATAAGTATTTATGGTAAAATTGTATACATATTGATAATGTCATTTTGAAGGAAGATGTGCTTATGATATATTTTTGTATATGTTTGGGGCACCTTTGAATTGTACTTTCATTCTCCTCCAATAAAAAAAAATTAAATGAAATCTCAAAATATTTTAACTTGTATTAAAGTATACCACATTATTAAAAATTCATCGAAGAACAAAATAATTATTTATATTTATTTTATTATATAAAAAAATGAAAAACATAAAAACAATTATAATATTATTTGAATTGGTACTGATTTCATAAATATTATAAAGAATTGTTATATAATTTTAAAAACATTGTACATAAATTTTAAATTTATTGAGCAATTTATCTTTTCATATCACTATTTAAGAATATGTTTAAATATGTTTTAATGGAATAATAATTTAATTTACTTTTTAGGTTAAATTATTCATTTTTAAATTTATTTATTTAAATATGTTTTGATGCATTAATAGTTTTATTTTATTTTTATGTTAAATTATTCACTTTTAAATTTACTAATATTTTATGTTGAAGATTAAAATTTACAATGGTTATTGAATTCTTATTTGTACATTAAAAATATAAAAATTAAAATTAAAATCAATTTCAAATTATAAAAAATGCTTTTTAATATTTTAAAAAATGTGTATATATTTTTAAGAAATTTTACATTTACATAATATTTTTACTTTTTAATATCAATATATATCTTTTATTTTAATGTTAGTCACCACATTTTTTTAGTCGTGACTCATATAATAACAAGTGTTGCATGGTAGCGTAGTTCCTGTCGGGTTGAATTGAGAATAAACGCACAGGGATGGGGAAAACGTAATGGAGGCAGATGAAAACTGCAGCGAAGATGTGGCAAGCAGCATGAAGCACATGTGGTATCCATGCAGTAAATAACATGTTGTCTCTAAAGTCCCATTTATTTTTTGAAACTATATAATCTATTTTGCTATGTTCAAAATTTATGTTATTTCTTAGACCATCTGGCATGTATGTCTCTATATGTGCCAAGACAAAAAAATTTATATTCAAATTAAATAAACACAATTTCTTGACATTCAACATAGTTGAAGATAAAAATTTATGAGCACATAAATATAAAAGGAGATAAAAAACAGTTTTATTTGAAATATATAAAAAAATAATATTGTCTATTACATATTCCTGGAAATTTAAATGTGTTTTTCATGTAAACTGAGATTGGGTTTCCTGCGGACCATAAGAGAAATATGTACAAGAAATAGGATTGTGGAAAGAAGAAGTTGATGATGATAGAGTGTAATACCTAAAAAGAAGAAATTGAAAGGTATCAGTCTTTGGCTAGACATTTCTATTTAAAAAAGTGGTATAACTAGATTGATAAACAAAGCAGGATGTGATCAACATAGACTTACAATGATGGTACATATCACCCCTTTTTCTATTTGCTTGTTGATGCATTTTTATTGTTGTCGTCGACGGCTACTGGAATTGTGCCAAATGCATGTCGTCTTTCATCAACGACCTGCTTCAATTCCCTTTCGACCCATTCTTCATGTAGCTTCTCAAGGGGGCGACACTGATCTCATTACAGATTTTTATGTTTAAAAGTTCCTTTTCTAATTCCCTTAGATCGATAGAAAGATTACGCAGAGCCTGATAAATTTCTTCATTATGTACCGAATAGTCGACTAGCCAATTGTCGATGTCATCTTCACCATATTCAAGGATGCTGTAAAACTTTTCCAAAGACAACACCTTAAAAATATCAACTTGTTGATCGAAGGCTTCCTTAGTTAAGGGCAAGGTGTTGATGATTAAGTTGGGGTATTGGACCTCGTTGGTCCTTTAGGCTAAGTCTATATTGTTCAGTTTTGTGAATAATTTTTCTTTCTTTGATATGGCTTGTTCACATGACTGGAAAATGAGATGCATGTTCTTCACTTTCTCTTTCCAGCATGCATTTAATTGAATGATCCAGTTTTTGGAGGGGATATCTTGTTGTCTTCTTCTCGTTTTTGTCATGTTGTTGACATTGGTTCCAAAAGGAATGACCGTGTCTAAATAGAAATGTTCTTCATTTTTTAAATCCGTCTGCAAATGTTCGAGAAAAGTATGTCCCCTTGTTCCAAGGGAAGCCATGGTTTGTGATGTTTCCCACGCCTTAGCAATGAGTTCTATTTTTTTCTTGATATTATTCTCCACATATCCTCTACACGATGTGAGGAGGATCGAGGATCCTTTTAACATGGTTGCAGGGGTGGCAGGCATGGCTATTGCTAAAGGACTAGCAAGCAATGGCATAGGAATCAAAACTTCCTCCAATTCCTTGACTCGGTCCTTCAGTCTGGAATTCTTGGCCTCAATGCCTCCAATGGAATCATTAAGAGCATCTCCAGTTGCTATGTGAAGTCGATAGATTTGGGATGGCCGCATGTTCGCAAGGTTAACCTCTGAACGAGATTTTCCTTTCTTATTTTTTACATCTCTGTTTTCAATAATTAATTTTTTAGACTCACTGTAAAAAACAACTCTCTGAAACACGAAGGATTCATCTTCATCAAAAAATTTGGTATCAGCTATGCCCATTGGACGATTATGCTGGATCGCATCTCCGGGCTGATCAAGGTTGCAGATTATGCTATCCAGATCAGGCTCAAGTTTTATGTTCTCACTCTCAATTTCGAGCTCTTTCGCCTTTCCTGCAATTTTTTTTCTCTTCTTGTCCACGAGAGCTTGTGAGAACTATCAATTTTAGGGTGAGGAGGGTTGTTACCTCCTTCTCCGTTTAAAGAATTCCAAATTGCTTTCTTGTTGTGGTGGGTCATTGGAGCGATGCTACGGAATGTCGTACTTTTGGGAGTGTTATCCGTCGATTGAAAACTCTTCTCACTGCAGCCTTTTCCCCATTGCTTGTACAATTCAGTGGTGATTTGCAGTGTGTCTAGTTCGTCGGCATCATAAGCAAGAGCGTTGTCACCAGTGTCTCTATTTTTGTTTAGGTGTTTCTTGAAAAAAGAATTGTCGAGGCCAAGCGTTAGTAAATGTTCTAAATTTTTTTTATTAGGGTCAAACCATCTTAGGATTTCAACATATATTAGGTTCACGTTGTTGAAATGGGATGTGAATTCGTTAATTTTTTTGACGTTCCTCAACACGAAGTCCCCGAATTTCCAACACAGAGGAATAAACTGTTTTTTCTCTTCTCATGGAATAGATGCGACAAGTAGTTGTATTGCCTTGCTATTTCTGTAACAAACATTCTGTCTATAATGTGACATAGAAGGAGAGAAGATTTTTCCTTGAAGCCAAAATTTTTTATCAGACTGTAATTATCCATTTGTTCAAGTGCCCCCTTCCTATCCAAAAACTTGGTTGCTTGGTCAGATATTCGGGGAGCATCTTCTCCTAATAATAAAACTTTGAAAAGAGACACAAAGTCATTAAAAGCCTCATAAAAATAGTGGGAGACCTTGTGCTTCCACAAGGCCTGGTACCAGAACATTATTGGGTCGAATTCCTAGTTTTCCTTCTTGGACAGAGACATTTTTGGAAACTGACAGCAATGCGCTATCGCAAAAACCAAGTAGGATGACATATAAAATTTCTTCTCCTTTTTGAAGCTTGACAGTTGGGAACAGATTTTATGGGAAATTAGCTTCCCCCAATTAAAAATGGCTTGTTCCTTGAATGTGAAATACAAAATATAAAGAACCACGTGGGAAATAGTTGTTGTAGATTCCTGTCTCATTATTCTTGTAAACATCCAGGAAATTTCCCGGAATGGATTTCTAAATGAACTAACCTGCAAGCTTGTGATATCTTCAGGAACTGGAATCGGGTCTTCCAGGAACTCAGGCAAGAGGTCCATCTCATTATTATGATTTTTTAGGAACTGCTTGGAATCTTCTCCTTTGAATGCTAATGTTGGCTCTGACAATCTTAACATCTGGCGGAAGACCCGAGGTGACAAAGAAACAGAAGAGTGGTCCTGCAGTGGAATAATTCTTTGGCCTGAAATATATTGATCAGTGCACCAAGAGACCAACTCCTTACAATCAAAAAATTCAGGAACACAGCCTGCACGAGCAATCCCATAGGTCCAAATTATTTCGTTCTGGGTAGAAGGGGATGAGTAGTAAGAATATTCCCTGGAACACTAGAATTTCTGGTCCTCGTGCCCGAAGATGTTCACTGTATCTCCATAGAAATATTGTCAAGCTAGTGCCATAAGTTTATGAGAATCCTTGTTTTCTCCAGATGATGGTTGAAATGAATAGTTGGAGGAGATAATATAACCCTCCACAAATGTTGGTTCAATGCTTGTGAATGGGAAAGCTCCTCGAGCCTTTCACTCATTAATGAAAATCTCTATGGGTGCTGCATGATAAGTTGTTAGCATTAAAGCTTACTTATTGCATACTTAGAAATGCAAATGTGGTGGGTACGAAGAAGAGAAATTAAGGATTGGAGGTTTCGTGAGCATGCCAACCCGACGATGTGCGAACGACATTCCATGATTTTTAAATTAACACTTGGAAGGGATAATATAACCCTCCACAAATATTTGTTTAATGAGTATCAATGGGAGATCTCCTTGAACCTTTCGCTCATCAATGACAATCTATACGGTTTCTGCATGATGAGTTGTTAGCATTAAAGCTTACTAATTGCATATTTCGAAATAAGACCTTATATATATATAAACAATTTTTTATTATAGACAAGTGCGAAGGTGACGGAGATGGGGAAGAGAAAGCAAGGAATGGCCAGGTATGAAAAGTAGTCGGATGGGATTCAAAATAGGGTTACAGGGGATACTCAGGAGAGGTGAGTGTCCGACGGTCAAATTTTATGTCTTATAATTTTTTGCTGCAAAACGTGTAAAATGGAAGAGAACATTACACACACACACACACACACACACACACACACACACATACACACACAAACAATCTTTTTTATTATAAATAAGACTCTTTTATATATACATAAGTATGAACAACAGTCGGACAGGCTTGAAAGTAGGGTTGCAAGCAATATGAAGGAGAGGTGAGCACCCGAAAGTCAAATTATATGTCTATATATATATATATATATTAATGTTTTTATAAACAATTTTTTATTATAAACAAGTGCGAAGATGACGAGGATGGGGAAGAGAAAGTAAGGAATGGCCAATTATGAAAAGCGGTCAGACGGGTTTCAAAATAGGGTTACAGGGGATTCTGAGGATAGGTGAGGGCTGGATGGTCAAATTGCATGTCTCGTAAATTTTGACTACAAAAGGCGTAAAAGGGAAAAGTGCATGATGGGGTAGTCTAGCGGATGGTTTTTATCCTTGTGGAATTCCAGGTGTTGTTTGCAGGTCATGGAACAATGGAAGGACAATCTTGAGCCCACCTGTCTGAGAACCCGCAATCTAAAAAGGGGCTAAGTATGGAATAGGGAAATGGTCGGTCGGACTCGTTTTCGCTAATATATTGAAATTTGTAATAGATATCCCATTACCTGGAAAGACATTTTCTGCATGTATGTCACAGAATTATGGGTGTTGTTTGCAGGTCACGGAACAATGCAAGAGTAATCTTGAACCCCCCTATTCGGGAAGCCAAAAAAAAAAAACTCGATAAGTATGGAATAGGGAAATGGTCGGTGGAATTCGTTTTCGTTAATATATTGATATTTGTAATAGATATCCCATTACTTGGCAGGATATTTTTAGCATGTTTCTGTACAAGTTGTGTAGGAACAATTATTATTGTTGAAAAGTCAACAAGAAACATGTGTCTAATTTATTTTTCCCTTAATTAAATTAGACAATAAATATTAATCTATTATTTCATTCATAACTGAGTGAGTTGGATTTGT
>SNQJ01S0040571.1:63867-76245 GCA_010110895.2 Picea sitchensis | reverse complement strand
TTGCTTCAACAACAAAACACAGGTATTATGTTATTTTTGTTGATGACTTTTCTCGTAAATGTTGGATATTCTTCATGCAGAAGAAGGATCAAACATTCTCAAAGTTATGTGAGTTTAAAGCAGTGGCGGAGAAAGAGTTGGGGAAGCAAGTGAAGGCTCTAAGGAGAGAGAATGGTGGAGAATACATCTCTAACGAATTCAAAGACTTCTGCAATAGAGAAGGAATTCGAAGAGAAATCATAGCGCCTCATAACCCACAACAAAATGGGGTTGTGGAGAGAAAGAACAGAACGATCGTGGGTGCATCACGAGCGATGTTGCATGATCAGAGCCTACCAATGCATTTGTGGGTAGAAGCATGCAATACTGCGATTTATGTGAAGAACCGTTGTCCTCATAGAGTACTTGTCATGAGTACACCTGAAGAAGCTTTTACTGGTAATAAACCTGATGTTTCTCATTTTAAAATTTTTGGTTCATCTATTTATGTGCATGTGACCAAGGATGCTAGGAAGAAGTTGGAACCAACTGTTGAAGTTGGGATATTTTTGGGGTACACAGAAACACCCCATAATTATTGTGTCTATTTTTCAAATAGTAAAATGACTGTTATGCGACGGGATATAAAATTCAATGAGGGGAAAGCCATGCGGTTGTTGCTTGAGAGGGAGCTAGACTTGCATGCAGAAGAGGAACTACTGGTTCCCAAAGATGAGTCTCAAGATGTAGATCAACCACATGAAGAGGTTCATGGAGTGGAGGAAACCACTCAAGCAGAGCCATCCATTAGAAATGGCAGAAAGTACACCACAGAAGCTGACAGATTGAGACTAGATGCTGCACAGAATGTAGGAGCCCCTATTTCACACGTAGACCGAGACAATCTCCTGATCAATTTGCTGGATACATGGCTCTCATGAGAAAATGTATTGTGACTGAACCATCTTCCTTTCAGGAAGAAGTGCAGGACCCCACTTGGGTTGATGCAACTGGTATGGAATCCGATGCAGACCACACAGTGGAAGAGTGGTGCAGATAGACCTTTCTTCTTCAGGATTCGATTCAGGATTGGAAGGTATCCTCTCTTGTTCTCTTGGTAGTCTCTCCTTGTTGAAGACTATGAATCTTTTTGGTAATAATTTTATAGGAGGAATTACACCCAAATTTGGGCGGCTTAAAGCGCTGAGAATACTTGACCTCACCGCTAATTGGATGATAAGGGGATCTGTTCCAAAATCATTGGTTAATTGCACGCACCTCAAGTGGATCGGACTTGCAAATATCAACTTGACAGGGACCATACCGACAGATTTTGGTCGTCTCGTCGAGTTGGACCATCTCAACTTGTTGTGGAATGCGCTGGGTGGCAGTATTCCAACTTCTTTAGGGAACTGCATCTCTCTATCTCATCTTAACTTGCAGGGGAACTCACTAAGCGGTCACATCCCTCCAACACTCGACAACTGCTACCCAAAAATGATATGGGTTATCGAGATCAATGGTGCAAAATTGCGTTGTTGCCAAATAATTCATTTCTCGAGGAAATGACAATTGACATTAAAAGACATATGTATAGCCTACCATATATGAGTTCTACAAACACCATATTTAATTTGTCTAACAATAATCTGAGTGGAGAAATCCCCACAAGCATAGGATGTTTGAGTAGTCTATGCTTGTTGGATTTATCTGGGAACCAATTGGAAGGGCTAATCCCTGCATCCCTTGGTAACATATCTAAGTTGGAGGTGTTTGACTTGTCAAAAAATATTTTGAAAGGCCAGATTCCTGAAGAGCTCTCTATGTTGCATGACTTGGTTGTTCTAGATGTTTCATCTAACCACCTATGTGGGCCAATCCCAAGAGGAACACAATTTTCCACTTTCAATGTAAGTTCATATCAAGAGAATCACTGCTTATGTGGTTTTCCATTACATCCCCGTGGTAAAATAATAGAAGGAAATAGTAGTACTAAGAGTAATGATGTAAAACTTGGGTGGTTCAATCATGTTGATAAAAATATGTCAATTGTAGGATTGGAGATGGGACTAGGGATTGAATTTGGGGGATTTGTTAGAATTTTCATCATGTGGGAGAAAGACAAACTTTGGTTGTTGGGTCCCATTAGGCCACAACCTTATTTTGGAGTGTACTGATTCCCTTCATAATAAATGTGTAACTTTCAATAGACTATACTGATATCTTTTACATGATATTGTGGAGGATGTAATTTTTGACTTTTTGATACATAGGTAATGATGAAAAAATTGTAGACATATTGATGATGTCACTTTGAAGCCATACATGCCTCTGATATCTTTTTTTATTATACTTTCATTCTCCAATAAAAAAAATAATGAAATTTCAAAATTTCTTAATTTTTTTCAAATTACACAAATACCCTTACAATGACTTTAGTGGACAGGAGACACCCAAAAATCCAGCCATGTTAAGAGTTGGTGTGGCCCATGCTGGGTGCGATCCCTAGGTGATTTTGATGAGTTAGATGTAGTTGGGTTGTGGTTTCTTAGCCAATGGTTAAAAATGCTAAACTTTTTTTTTTGTTTATTTTATAAAAAAAATTAAGTAAACATTATGTATGATAAATTTCTCTTATATTAATGAATATCTCAATACTAGATATATCATTAATTTATATACCATACTACTAGTGTAGTTGGAATTGGAGTTGGTGTGTGTTTGCTATCATAAAACAATGTTAAATTGCTAGTGTCTAACCCTCAATGTTACAATTATAAGAACATTTTACTTAGTGTGATGCACTAAAGAGAATTTTAGGCTCAAGCACAAAATGCTAGCACTCAAGTAAACTTTAAGCATTTCTCGAAATCTTGTACTCTATATAACACTCTAATTAGGTAGTCACGGCCTATGGCCAATGATCTTGTTCTCCATTGATGCCCACTTTATATATATTGTGTTTCATCTTGCAAGAGAGGAAACTTGAATAGAACTTCCTCCAAGGTGAACCAATTGGATTACATTGGGTATTTTCCTTCATTAGTAACTCCAAATAGTGGATTGCCTTGTTACACATATACTTGATTGAATGTTTTATGACTTTGTCTTTCTCTATATGTGTAGTGCACTCTGGATGATTTTTAGTTAGTAGCTAGATTTACATAGTATATTGTTCTAGTAAAGGTGTGCTACATGGACATAGAAAATCCACATTGAATATTGGAACTAAAACATGTAAAATCAAGTCAAACAAACGTTTATTGTAATCTTAAGATATATAGGTTTCTTAAGGAAACTACCAATTCTTAGTAGTAGACCCATAAACAACTAACTATTACAAGAGATTTAGTGTAACTCTCCTTTATTTTCTATAGAAGGTGGTGCTCCCTCTTCATTTATAATAAAAAGATACAAATAACATCATTAAATCCATAAAGATAAGGATCACTGTCATTCAAATTCAATTCCCACTACCACAATCTTCTTAAAAATATTCAATACCTATTAGTGTAAACTCAAAGGGATTTAGAGGGAATGGAAGAGACAGTGTCATCAATTGAACAATAAAGAGAATCATATTCCTCCAACATACACTTAGAAAAGTATGCACATATAATTTCAAAGGTGATATCTGACATATTCAAACATATAAAGTGTCTTTGTCAATCAATTCCATTACATATAAATGCAAAAGAAGTGGCACAAAATTTAAAAAAAACATGACCACATATAATTTTTGTAGAGCTATGGCTCAGGTCCATATCCCATGATTCAAAAAAATAAATGTGAAAATGAGGTTAAATTGTCCAAACTATATAAATATCCTCCCTCTTGTGTTCAAACACCCAACACAAATTAGATAACAAAAGATAAAATAAACATAAAACAAATATGCAACCTAATCAAAGTGGTTTTCTAAAACAAATGCCACTACAATGGCGAAGTCCCTTCCGATATTCCATAAGAAACCAATAAACATAAGAAATATTCTATGAAAATATTAGGTTTCATTGCACATATTGTAACCGAATGTAAATGTTCCATGAACTTAAAAATTGAAAGGTGTCCTGGGAGTTGACTATGTCAGGATATTGGAAATTTGGTGTATTGGTATATATGTGTGCAACATTGTGCTCGAAAGGTCGGTCCCTAGTGGCCGGTAGCGGTGTTGGCCCACATTCCTCATGTCTTGGGATTTGACTATGTCAAGATATTGGAATGGCGGGGTATTGGTATGTATGTATGCAAGATTGTGCTTGGAAGGCCACACTCCAATAGGATGGTAACACAATTGGCCAAGATTATGATTTGTTGGTGGGACAACATCCAGGATATGGGAAATGTTCCTAGGCATGGTTTCAATTAGCATAAGAGTAATGAGAATTCCATGTGTTGGGGTAGGAGTTGTGGCAAGGGATCGAGCATTGTTTTTCGAAGGTATACGAAGGTCAGTGGTGCGGTTTCACAGGTGGCTTGGTGTGTGATTAGCGTAATTGGCGTGGCTTTAACATGTGTCCCATACGAGGATAGTTGGCGACAATTTTGAACTGTGACATGTCCAAAGTTCATTTGAAAAGAGGGCATAGATGAAAAGTTGTGGTTTATCTTGGGTTTACATAGAGTTCAAATGCTTCGCAAGATATAGCAACAACATTGCGGGCTGAGTCCTTTGTGAACCAAGTTTGTCTATGGGTAATTGGAAATGGATTAACTGTTTCTTTTTTCGTTATTATTAAAATGGAATTTTTCCAAGAGAGAAAAAGTAAGAAAAAATTAAATGTCGAGGAGGAGGATTTAATGGACAAAGACAAGGATATCTTTGATCCAGTCATGTCTTTTGATTCTTTAGAGTTATACAAGGATACTATGTAGAATTCTAGAGATCACTGAGTTATACAAGGATACTATGGTCGAAGAAGGAGCACCCAGGTGGAGCTGAGATCACTGATCTCACTTATTTTGCGGGCTATGTGGATCTAGTAAGGGGTCCTCTAGGGTTTTTGTAATGGGTTTATGGGATGTCGGCCCATGGGTTTTCCCCATGATTAGGCATTATTGTAAGGGTTGGTAAAGTATATGTTAGCGTTAGAAGTCACCCCTGGATTGCTTGCAGGAGAAGAGCCCAATGCCCATCAGTTTTTATGTCATGATTTAATAAATGAGGGTGGTCGAATGGAAAGAGACCCAGGAAAGCAGCATTGACAGAAGAACCAGTGTCTGGTATATAGAAAGAAAGGGAGGTCTTGATCCAACTTCCGTCAGTAAGTTGATTAAAGGGTGGTAGATGGAAGACTTGTGAGAAGGGTGAGCAAGACTGCCTCGGGCAACAGGCCTTCGGAAGCTTGAAGAAGAAAAACTCAGAAGCCAATATCCTCTTGGTCTAGAGTTTTAAGGAGTTGAAGGGTGACTCGACTGGATCCTCCAATTCCAAGCCATTCCAGCGCTGAGAAAGCACAAGAACTGATTAGAAACGCTGCGACTGTTGCAATGATCCAACCTACATCATCCTACAACAACGCAACTTGACTGGATCCTCCAATTCCGAGATGTTCTAACACAGTAAACAAAGAGATGGAAAAAGAGGCTGACATCCATAAAGTAAGAAGTCTCAAATGCCTTATACATTAACCAGAGCGACCAGCGCTGCAACAAAACTTTACAATCAAGAGCCTAGCTCAACCATCCACCCATTTACAAAAATACAAAGACCCAGTCTATATACTCAGCAAAATTTGCCTATCAGAGGCATGTTCAGTCATCCAAGGCGTGGTGTCCCCTTAGCCGAATTTGGATGGGTAACTTTCGTCAGACGCTGCCTTAACTGTGCATGGCTCCTGTAGGGGAGATAGCAGCAACATTAAAGGCCAACATGGCGTGTGCAGACTTTCTCTAGTCAGATGAGGACTGACCATGACCTTTTGGAGAAAATTAGTGTACAGGACCGTCTCGGGCAGACTGTCTGCTGGAACCTCCATACCTCGCATTCAATAAGTGAGTTNTAATTCTTCAGCAAGGACCAGGATCGAAGTCACATCAGATGGTGCAAGGAGATCACGATGATCCTTTCAGCGACTAGCCCTGACACCTTTGGCTCCTTTTGCATAGTTCTTTTCTTTCCCAGGTGGCCACGGGCTGTGACCCTGTGCTTACTCGTAAAGGAGCTTTCAATGTTTGTGAATAGGAAGGGGCTGATCCCTGTCCCTCGAAATCATGATGAATGAAACGCCAAGATGGCTTTAGTTGGCGTCGCACGTCCCCCTAGATCTGACGGCTCTGAACTCACCCGATGATGCTATGAGCCCGATTTCAGGCGGTATCGACACTTCGGGGTTCGGGGATTTGAGATGTATAACGATAGAAAACCTTCACCCTTTGAACTCACGACTGTCGAAAAGCCGACGTGACCAGATCTCGCGCCACATGTCCTTTGGATGAACGACTGCCATCCATGCTCGCACATGATGTGGGTGCTATCCATTGCGCTATCCTTGGCGCATCTTATCTATCTATGACTTCCCGCCAACCGTTGATCTACTCATATGAATGGATCAGGACCACTGACACTATAATTTTTCCCACTCGCTTGATTTTAAGTCCGAATAGGACTTCTTCTATTCGCTGTGCTTGGGAGCTCCTTGTGCAACCTGCAGACCTGGATATCCCATTGCCGAAGACAAGTAATGTTGCTAACATTAGGCTCCATGGGGGATAGAGTCGTCCCTGTGATGCTCTAAGGACTCATTTTGCAGTTCCAGTGCCTTGCTGTTGGGCTATGGAGTCAAGCTCAAAGCACCCCCTGCTGAAAATACAGGCTGAAAAATAAAAGTAAAACAAAACAAGATACATGCTTAAAAGAGCTTATTTATGTATATTCCTAAACTAGTAAAACTGTATATACATGGGCTAGGTGAAAGAAAATTTCCACCATAGCCACCCATACTGCTTGGTGATTCGTCCCTTCTCTTTACCGTAGATGCTCCATAAAATGCTAGGGAGGTATGATAGGCAGATGAAGATGAGGTTAACCATGCTATCCATACCCCCAAATGTTGAGAAGGGGAATAAATTTATAGGCTCCAAAGCCTTTGGAAAGAAAAACTCCATATAAGACCCCACAGGGTCACCATATCTAATGCCATGGGAGTTTAGTTGGTCAGTAAACATCTATTGTCCTCCATGGTTGTTCACCTATGGCATGATGTCTTCAGAGTGCACAAGTGGGCGGAGGACAGATGCAAGCTGGCCAATGCCAGATGACACCTGCCCACAAATAGGCTCTAGATAGGAGGTGAGTTGTCTACTAATCCCTTCCTCTTTATGCTGCTCTGTGCTTCTTGCAAGCCTAGTAGAGCTGATTTCCACCCATGGCCTTTTCTTAATTAATAAAGGAACATGCTCTATAATGTGGTCTTGGAAATCTTTCATAACACAATACTCACTTGTGAGTATTGGTGGACTAATGTTATTAGAAAATTTTGAGAAATCTGAAATGTAGGACTCCATGCATATGGCGACATGATCATGGGGAGTATGATAGAATCCTGGCCGCTTCAGAAGACCAGGATGTTCTTCTGCAAAAAACTCTCTACTCACAAAAGAATGTCCCTCCCCCTCATGGGAAAACCACTCTGGATCTTCTACAACTGCAGCTTTTACCCCAGAAAGATGATATTCAAATAAAGGAGCAGCAGGATCTAGGTCATAATGACTATTTCTTGATTCTTGTTCTAGATCTGATCCATAATTGCTATATCCTTGCTTAGATTCTGAAACAGACTGATAGTCTTCTTCCTCCTGTATATGAAAATCTGCCTACTTACGAGTCCACCTGCTAGCCCTGATGTTTTCCTCAACCTCTATAGCATCCTCAAACAAATGTATCAATGATGAGGATTTCCTCTCTCTTAGGAGGAAGACTAGCTCTAGGTGCTGAGCCATGATATAGTACACCATAGCAGAAGTCTCTGTGGGTCTGATCTCTACAGGCATGCTATGATAAACACTGAAAAATCTTCTATTGAAAACAACCAAGGCTTCATCTTCCCCTCTCCTCAAGGCATTAAAATCGGACCAGTATTGATCAAGGGACTTGTTCTCACCCCAACCTTTTAAAAATCTATGGTATAGTTCAGTCCAGGAACCAATAGAACCAACCTCTAGACACCTAAAACACACTGCAACATCTCCAGACAGGGAGTGTGAGAACATCCTCATGAAAATATCTTCGTGAAGGATCTCAAATCGATCAAGAAGGGTCTCAAAGGACTCCATATGCCTCTTAGCTATAACATGACATTCCCCAGAAAATTGAGGAAGATACTCGAAGAAATCATGAGGATAAGGGTTAAGGTGATATGGCAACCTCAGAGGTTTAAGCAACTTATTTCTGATTTTGATTTGAAAAGCAATGGGTTGATCATGGGATTCAATAAGAGGATGGGGAGGCTTAGTAGGAAAAACAAGGGGTAACGAGGTCTGGGAAGACTGTGAATTATCCTCAACCTCCTTAGGAATACAAGGACACTCAATTCCAAAAGGAGGTGTGATACAGATCTCATATTCATGGATAGGCAGAGGTGAAGGCACAAGATCAATATCTACAACACAAGAAGAGGGTATGATTTCTTCTTCTGAGTGGATAAGGGGAGGCTCAAGGACATCAGAATGTACAAAGGAGAGAAAAAAATTCTCCATAAATGAAGGGAAAGAGAAGAATGAGATGATAAGGAAATACAAAACTTCATGCAGTAAGCTCATAAACTGATACCTGGTCTTTCCCTTCAACATGGACTTCCTTCTGTCAACAAAATCCCTTCCAGTGGAGTCTTCAAATGTGGAGTCACCAGGTGAATGCTATGCAGAATGAGTGTGTTCGGTCCTCGTTCACCATCAAAGACCAGAACTGAGCTTTGTGTCTCCCAAGAGCTACTAGGTGTAGCCAGAGGCACTGCAACAGAGGAGTTACCAGGTGGAATGACCTCATAGGAGTCGCCAGGTGCAAGTGCAATCTTCAATGGTTCTGATGTCTGATGCACCTTCAGAATCAGAATCTCGATGTCATTCAATCCTAGGGAAGATTTTCAACTTCGTCCCCGGCAACGACGCCAGAAATGTTAGCGTCATAAGTCACCCCTGGATTGCTTGCAGGAGCAAAGCCCAATGCCCATCAATTTTTATGTCATGATTTAATAAATGGGGGTGGTCAAATGGAAAGAGACCCAGGAAATAAACATTGACACAGGAACCAGGGCCTGGTATGTAGAAAGAAAGGGAGCTCTTGATCCAACTTCCGTTAGTAAGTTGATTAAAGGGTGGTAGATGGAAGAATTGTGAGAAGGGTGAGAAAGACTGCCTCCAGCAACAAGCCTTTGGAAGCTTGAAGAAGAAAAACTCAGAAGCCAATATCCTCTTGATCCAAACTTTCAAGGAGCTGAAGGGTGACTCGACTGGATCCTCCAATTTTGAGCCATTCCAGTGCTGAGAAAACACAAGAGCTGATTAAAAACGCTGCGACTGTTGCAATGATCCAACCTACATCATCCTACAACAGCGCAACTCAACTGGATCCTCCAATTCCAAGCTGTTCTAACATAGTAAACAAAGAGATGGAAAAAGAGGTTGACATCCATAAAGTAAGAAGTCTCAAATGACTTATACATTAACTAGAGCGACCAACGCTGCAACAAAAATTTACAACCAGGAGCCTAGCTCAACCATCCACCCCTTTACAAAAATACAAAGACCCAGTCTATATACTCAGCAAAATTCGCCTATCAGAGGCATGTTCAGTCATCCAAGGCGTGGTGTCCCCTCATCCGAATTTGGACGGGTAACTTTCATTAGACGCCGCCTTAACTGCGCATGGCTCCTGTAGGGGAGATAGAAGCAAAATTAAAGGCCAACATGGTGCCTGCAGACTTTCTCTGGTCAGATGAGGACCGGCCATGAACTTTGGAGAAAATCAGTGTACAGGACCGTCTCGGGCAGACTGTCTGTCGGAACCTCCATACCTCGCATTCAATAAGTGAGCTGAGGTTTCAACTACCTCTGTTCACCTTCATTTAATTCTTCAGCAAGGACCAGGATCGAAGTCGCATCAGATGGCACATGGAGATCACGATGATCCTTTCGGTAGCTAGCCCCTACACCTTTGGCTCCTTTTGCACAGTTCTTTTCTTTCCCAGGTGGCCACGGGCCGTGACCCTGTGCTTACTCTCAAAGGAGCTTTCGGTGTTCGTGAATAGGAAGGGGCTGATCCTTGTCCCTCGAAACCATGATGAACGAAACACTGAGATGGCTTGAGTTGGCGCCTTGCATCCCCCTAGATATGACAGCTCTGAACTCACCCGATGATGTTGTGAGCCCGATTTCAGGTGCTATCGGCACTTTGGGGTTCGGGGCTTCGAGATGTATAATGATAGAAAACCTTCACCCTTTGAACTCGCGATTGCAGAAAAGCCAACGTGACTAGATCTTGCGCCACGTGTCCTTTGGATGAACGACTGCCATCCATGCCCACACATGATGTGGGCGCTATCCTCGATGCATCTTCTCTATCCGCGACTTCCCGCCAACCGTTGATCTATTCATATGGATGGATCAGAACTGCTGACACTATAATTTTGCCGCTCGCTTGATTTTAAGTCCGAACATGACTTCTTCTGTTCGCTGTGCTTGGGTGCTCCTCGTGCAACCTGCAGACCTGGATATCCCGATGCTGAAGACAAGTAATGTTGCTAACAGTATAAATAAAGAGAAATGTATTGTAGAGGGAGATAAATAATTCTTTGTGTAAAGGGATGTATGTGGTTGAGGTTTAGTGCTCGACTGTGATTTTATAGAAGGTACTTAGTGCTTGTAATGCTCAGTGCGCAGATCTAGTACTTAGTGTAAAAAAGGAGGATCTAGTTCTTAGTGCATAGATCTCTTGTCATGTGTGGAGTTAGACTCTATGGCTTAGTGCACAGATCTAACTGGATGTCAGATTTTGGAAAATAATAAAGAGGTGAAGTAGTTGGTGGATGTAGCCCCACACTGGGGTGAAACACGTATATCTGGTGTCTCATGGTTTGATTTGTGTTGTGTTATTTTTTTTATGAATCTTCTTAGTGATTTGATTATTATGTATAATGGATAGATCTTTTGTTGTTTAAGTGCTTTACTTCTATTAAGGGTAAATGAATGCTAGATTTAACTTATAATGCTAAGTGCCAAGTGCTCAGGGTATCTAATCATTCGTTGCTACTGCACCGATCTATCTTTGGTTATGCTCTGCGATGATAAGAAACTAATGCATGTCACCTTCTAAGCGTTAATAAAATATTCCGTGAAGTTATTTTATCACATATTTGTGTCCCAACCTAGTTATAGACACCTGCATCCTGTAACCCCCCTGCTTCTACCTCGGGTGAGACTTTACCTGCTTCGCAGGTGTTGCTGAAAGGGACGATAGTCGGGGTTTTGTTGGTGTGTTGTTAAGAATTGAACCATGGGTCTGCCCCTGTGCCAACAAACGGTTCTGTTGCCGGGACCTAAAACTTTGAATGTTGGGAACTGAAGTAAACAAAAAGAGAAGCTTTGTGTGTATATTTGCTGCTGAAGTGTGCATTACTCTATTTGAATTGCGAAGCTTTGTTCCGAGAGAGTAAAATGATATGAAGAAAATAGGTAAGATCCTAAAGAAGCAAGATTTGTGCTTTGGCAAGAGAAAGATAAGTGAAATTTTTTGTTTTAAAAGCATGAATTTAAGTATGTTTAATAGATTTTGTCCTAGTCTGAAGGATAGGGCATAGTTGAAAGAAAGAGTTGATTTGAGTTAACTTAATGGAAATGAAGAAAGCTATGTTATTCCTATGCATAGAAAGAGTTTTTGGACTAATAAGTGGATGCAGGAACCTATAATTTTTTTTTGCAGGTTGCGGGTCCAACACTATGATCCTAGGAGAAGTGCATAGTACAGAAAAGGTTGGGGAACATTTAAAATAAAAAGAGGATTGACATTGTGTTATAATTGCAGAAGGCCATGACATCTTTTTAAGGAATGTCCTGAGGTAGGCCCTATTTGTCTTTGTTGTAAGGTTGTTGGTCATGAGGTTGAGGATTGTCTAAGGATTATTGCTAAAGTTGAAGAGATGAAATTGAGACTAGAAAACTACAAAGAAAATCAAGAGACTAAGGGCATGTTAGAAAGTCATAAAGAGAAAGGGTTAAAGGAAGTTCAGACTACATTATTACAATTGAAAGAAACTATGGATGTTCATAAAGATGTCAGTTTACCAGAAACTCTGAAAGAAAAAAAATGCATAAGTGGAAGAATAGAAGACTTCGACATAGACTGCATCTTGGATGAAGAAACACAAGTGAATATTATAATAGAAGAAACTTGGTGAATTTTGG
>SNQJ01S0040571.1:44330-63843 GCA_010110895.2 Picea sitchensis | reverse complement strand
AATCTTGTTTAAGGGAAAGATGATAACCTTATGTGGAAGAGTTACTAATATACCTATTATTGTTCATGGAACATCAACTGAAGAAGAATTTGAAGTCATTCGGTTTGTTGGGGACAATGCCCCTTTCCCACTATTATTAGGTAAGAATTGGATTGAGAAGGATCAGATCAGAAGGAAAGTGGAGGAAGAAGTTATAGAAAAGAAAAATCAAGAATTAAGGGTTTTCATAGCTAGGAAAATAGACTGACTAATAGAAGAACGAGAGGATAAGTCGAAGCAACAAAATAAAGTAACAACACAGGAGGGATAGAAAACAAGAGATTTAGCTATCAAGGTTGAAAGAATGCAAGAAGGCTCGAAGAACCTATATAGTCAAGAAAGAAGTATGCCCACTCAGGAAGTGTTAATAAAAGGGATATTAGCTTCAGAATCCTTGAGGGCACCTTAACTGTGCGAAGTCACTATGCTAGGGGAAGATAAGAATAAAAATGGAAGGAGGATTCCAGAAATAGTTAGAGAGACTCAGATAACAAGAAAGAATGCAAGGAAGCTCAATAAAAAGAAAGCTAAGTTGGAAAAGCTACAAGAAGTTACAGAAACCAGATGGAAGATTTCGTAGTCTGGAACCTCACAGGAGGCAGGATTTGAACCTTGCTGGAACAACAAGTTCGTGTAGATTGGGACATCACCCTGGTGAAGCTAGATGACTGCTGGATGTGCTCTGACCATTAGAATGATGCTCCAGAATAGTTAGAAAACACATTTATGGGCTTATGGACCTCTTTTGGACATTGAGACCATGCCATAACAGATAGATTTACATTGATGGAAGCATTTCTTGGTCGTTGGAAGATCCATCACAATGCCTCGCTTATTTAACCCATTGATTGTTGCACTGGGACCAATTTTTTCTACCCATGATTGACTGAGATAAGTAGAGAATTGTCCAAGTGCCGAACTATGCTATTTGAAACTCAACCCCGTTTGTCTGTTTGTCTACCCCGCCTGTCCGTTTATCTACCTTGCATGTCTGTTAAAAGCTAAAATGTTGGGCAAGCCTAGCAAATTGGAGAAGTCTGTCGAGGAATTTCTTAAGAAGCTAATGGCCGACAGACTGATATTTGAAGGTGTCCAAGTGTTGTTGACTAGGGGAATGCAGTCTTCCCCTTCGACTGGACGTCATTTTGATCCTCCAGGAATATATTCCACCTCTAGCTGGTGCTGTTAACCGTGACAGTATCCCTCAAGATTTTGAGTACTCCGTGTTCACTACATACATTCCAAAATGAATTCACATAGTCGGGAATTAGTTAGGATAGATCCCACTGTTGAATAATAATGAATTCAATCTAGGAGACCGAAAGAACTATGCCATGTTAGCTCCACACCGATACTTAACGAAGAAAACCGGAAAGAAACCTTACCTCATCTCATAGCCATGGATTAAGGGGTTGGAACAGTCCACCATGTTGAACATGATGAAGATCTCGCATTTTGGCTGCCACCAAGAGGTTAACGCTTGCGTTAAACTCCTTCTGTCATGCTATCATGCTGGATATCTGTGGCTCGACAAAAGGATTATTGTGGATATGGCGCTGATCCACTGGATCATAGGTTTAAGTGTGAAGTCTCCTAACCCACAATAGTTTTATCTAGGGAAGGCCTCAGACCGTTCGTTAGCACAACGCATCAAAGAAGCTTACAGAGAGGTAGAAAAAGGAAAACAAGGTTACAAGGTAGCTTCTATACAGGATGGCGTAGTGCACCTTGCTTGTAAACTCTTAGCTGGTAAGATAGTGAGGAAGAACCGCCCCACATAGGTCACCGGGTTCATGCTGGACCTCGTAGGAAAGTGTGTGGAGGGCATGTAGATGAAATGGGCAAACTACCTCATCAACGAATTAGAAAAGAATTTTCGTGAAGCCCAGCACTTGGGATATAAATTCCATTACATTTGGTTGATCATTTTGATCACATTTGTCACTTGGAAAATGCCTGAAGGAGCCACTTTTCCAGATATCAAACCTTTGGATCCATTGGTCACACGGTTTTCCATCCTTTGGTATACCAACGACATGACGAAGTAGTGGCAATCTAATGTCGTGTTTCATGGATATTACCAGTAGTTGAAGGTCGCCATCGAATCATTCCCACGTATGACACTGCACACCCTACACCATTATTGACCCATAGCGAAGTTCCATGCTAATCCCCACTTCATCTACATTACCGCACGAAGATATGAGCACCAGGAAGAATTGCAGTCATACTACAAGATGACAGATGAATATATGGAACAGATTACAAAGGAATGGCCAGAGGAATTTCTTGTACCTATCGGCAATGCAAAATTATCTGACACTAACACCATAAGAAACCCCATAGTTATATAAGTTAAACATGTTGGATAGTCCAGTGGGACAAAGAAGAAGAAGAAAAAGGATGAATTCCAAGACATAGAGAGTGATGAAGAGGACAACGCTTCTGAAGATAATGGGTTTGGCTCACTAGGAGAAGGAGGAGAAGACGAAGCAGAAGGACAGGGAGGAGGAGATGAAGGAGAAGAAGAGTAAGGAGAAGGTGAAGCTACCACCCCTCCACCTGAAGATCCCCTTATTGGGACAATGACACCACAAAAGAGGAAGGTTTATGTGAAGAAACCTTCAACAAGGAAGAAGACGCATGCCAATAAGCCATAGTTGGAGGCCACTCTCACTAATGATGACATCAGTCTAGTCTGTGCAGCTATGGAGGATGCCTATGAATACATGTGGCATAGATATGGAGAGAACCAGGATGAGTTATATGGAAGAATTGAGAGATAATTGAAGGAAGTGCAGCAGGCCGTTCGCTTGGTCTGTGCAGTAGCTACTGCGCTGTTTGCGCCTTCCTCATCACAGACTACATAATTGGGGGATGAACCAACCCAGTTATGAAGGATTGTAGATGCAACAGAAGCTCATTTCCAAAGAGCTCAGGAAGAGAAGGATAAGTCTACAAAATCCTTAAAAAAGGAGAAAGACGAAGTCCTAGTAAAATTACGAGCAGTGCAGGATAGTGTAGCTTCCCATGAAAATGAGAAAGCAGAGCTTTAGGAGGAAAAATCCCAGCTACAGAGGGAAACAAAGTAGTTGCTCATAGAACATGCCATGGTCAAAGAAGCAGTAATAAATCATGTCACTATGTGCCAGGCTTGGCACAAGAAGAGAAAGAGTCGGTCAAAGCTCAAATAGTCAAGCTTGCAAAGACAATCCAACAACTTTAGGCTAGGATAATAGAATTGGAAGTCCAAACAGTACCGAGCACCCTGCAGGAGGTACATGACCAGAGGGAGGAGTCTGCCGAAAAAATAGTAGTAAGAATAAGAGCCCTCACCTCAGAATGTAAACAACTGAGTGATAGGAGTGCCCAGACATATGAACGCCTCACCGAGGATCCAGAGCTGAGGAAGATAGAAGAGTAGTTACATGAGGCGCAACATCAAGAATTTCATTGCAGGCACAGATGAAGCTGATCACCACAGTGGAAAGAATGAAGAGAGCCCAAGAGAAGCGCATACTATAGCAGTAGATCACTTCCCTCCAGGGTAAGGTAATGGAAGTAACGCAAAAGCTACAACCTGTGCAGGATGAAGCTTGAAAGGTGTTCGAAGAGATTGCTGGACATGGATCACAACTAGATCAAGTAGTTGCAGTAGTAGAACATTGCTTGGAAGCGCCTATTACAGAGAAGACAGTCCAGGAGCTCAATGAACATACAAACAATGCCACATGAATTTTGGAAAGAAAACATCAAATGATTCTAACTGCATACTACAATGCGCCAAACAAATGAAAAATTTATTGCAATTCTAAATAGAATGCGAAAAAATAACCAAACACTTGATGAATTGACATATATCAATTCAAGTTGCATGTGACCAACATCGACAGGCCCAACCTTCCCTTACCTATTCTACAAGAACAAGGATGTCACAATGCATAACAAGTACATGTTATCTCTCATGTATGGCGATGAAATCATTGTCAATGCAATTGACTTGGAAGAGGACAACCTTGGCAATTTACTATGTCTATAATATCCCCCGGTAGTGCCCCAGTTATATTATGAATTGTAATCATGTTTTGTAGGCTGGTGAGCCGAGTATTGATAAGCTGGTGGGCTTATGTGTTTATTAGGTTGGAGAGCCTAAGTGTTAAGGAAAAGAGCCTGATTTTTTATATGTAATTATGCAGATCATTAATATAATATATAAACATCGCTGTGTGTAGACCGACCACGAAGAAAGAGTGAAGGGGGACTAAGATTTCACAATATGGGTGAGGGAAAGGGGGCTGAAAGGTAGGAAGAGGGGCTAAGCTTGAGGGCTTAAGTCCTTAGGAATAATAATTTATTATTATTCCAAAGTGGTGTGAAAGGTATGTTTTTATCCTA
Source organism: Picea sitchensis (assembly GCA_010110895.2). Taxonomy (NCBI): domain Eukaryota; kingdom Viridiplantae; phylum Streptophyta; class Pinopsida; order Pinales; family Pinaceae; genus Picea; species Picea sitchensis. The sequence continues at coordinate 59,409 of SNQJ01S0040571.1, read as the reverse complement.
AGTCCCGGGAGAGGGAATGCATTTAGCCCCAATGTGTGCAAAAAGGGAACGCATACTTGATGGAGTGGATGCAGCTTCATCGGAAACATGTGTCGGCCCAGGCACATGCAATTTAACCCAAGGATTGAGTCGGGATGAAGGTTCATCTTCCATTCTGTTGTCGACTGTCTAAACCATGGGGAGTTTGTGAATGACCTCTACCTATTTTTCCTGTCACGCAATCCTGAAAACCAAAACCAAAAGTTGACTGGTGTATTCTTGTGAATTACGTGGCCTTTGTATTTGTCCTTTGCAATGTTCACATATGCACCTGAGACCCAAAATCCCTCACCTGATTTGTTCTGTGAACCTTCCATATTCTGCCTGAGTTCATTGGAATTCTTCCCAAGAATCGTTTTGTCTCTACACTGGACCTCTACATAGCCATGCACCTCTGAAGTCGACCCACATCTTCTGTGAAACCTAAGAAATTGTCTATGCTGTGTGTGTTATATCTATGGGTTGTTGTGGCCACGTAGTCCCTTGGCTGAGTGTGATTGGATACCATCATCTGTTCCTTGTTGAGCCTTGTTGTCCTCCTTGTGCTGAAATAGAGTTGAAGAAGCAGACTGTTAGGCTTTTTTACAACACTCTCTTTAGGTGAGAGAGGTGGTTTTGGTTGAAGAAGTAGGTTGTCAGGCTTGTGAGAGACTCTCTCCAGGTGAGAGAGTGCGTAGAGGAAGTGAGAACTCCTAAAAGGAGTCTTTTAGCTGCCATAGAGCTCGGAGAATTACGGTCTGGTATGTTGTTGAAGCCCAAGGCAAGGGAGGTTTAGTAGCTGAAGGACTGTCTTGGTGACAATGAATGTGTATACTCCTGGGGTGGGACAGACATGTGGGGAATGAGAGCCTATGAGAAGTGGGCATAAGTGGCTCCTGGGAGAGAATCCTTCCTCATAAACTATGTGTCTTCCCTTGACCTTGCCTAGCTTAGGATTCCCTTTCCCAGTGGAGCTTAGTCCCAGGTCAGGGGTGACCTACTGCTGAGAGTGATGAGCAACGCAGTTTAAGGATGGGAGGTTCATGGAAGGTTTGGACGAAATTGGTGGTGTATTATAGTTTCAAAGATAAGTATCATTATGTGTTTTAATTCTGTACTTAATTAAAATGCTTGTTCTGTGATACTTGTAATATTATCATGTATTTCGTTGCTATTTTCAATTGTTGTTAATTCTGTTTAAGTCTGTATGACAATAGTAAATCCATGTCAAATGTATTAATTTGATTTAATGCTTATTCTTTATAAATAATTTATGTTATATATTTTAGTATGAAAATGTTTTTGTGAAGCAACATTTCCCGGCAAGTGGGTTGATGGTCAGGGATGTTACAATATGGTATCATATCTTTAAAGGCTAAGTTAAGGTTGTGTAAGTGGCATTGCCCATCCTGTTGGTGGCTGGGGATGTTCCAATATGGTATCAGAGATTTAAAGGCTAAGTTAAGGTTTTGTAAGTGGCATTGCCCGACCTGTTGGTGGATAGGGATGTTACAATATGGTATCAGAGCCATTGTTTCAACGCTGAGCTTGGATGGGCCAGATAAGTGGTCTTTGGACCTGAGGTTTCGAGAGGAAATTGTGTCGGGAGGACTAATTTCAGACCTCATAATGTTTTTGAGTGCCAAGGGGTTACTTGGCTGTGTTACAAAGCTCAGGAGGCGTAGAAATAGAATAAAACTGTAGTCGACATGGTAATTGACCACAAAGAGAGAGTGCTCAACACTTGGAGTGTTGGAACCGTAGGATCTGTTCTGACGGAAGGGAAATTCAGTACGACCGTCAGATATGGAGAAGGTACAGGAGGTTTATCTTGTAAGCCCTTTAGAGTTTGACAATCAGGAGAAGCAGGGTGCGCAGAGGCATAAACACTCGAAACCCGAAACCCCGAATTCCCGAGGGAGATATACACCGTAGATCTGGAGAAAAGAGATTGACCGTTGGATCAAGCAGAAGAGAATATTGTAATTTCAGGAGTTCAACTGTCGGGAGAAGTGGGATGTGCCATTTCACAAACTCTCGAAGTCTGAAGTTCCGAAGTGAAAGAGTAGATGTGGTGGGGCTGGATGACGTCACTAGTATTCTTCCATGTGGCATCCTATGTGAGCAGGGTTAGTAGGGCTTGAGTTTACGTAACATAGTGTTGGAAGCAATAATGTAATTTCTATTGTTTATAAGATGCCTACACAGGATTTCTAAATTTGCATTACTCATCATGAGCAACGACACTTATCACTTGTCTCTTTTTACATACCTTCCTTTCCATTTTTGTTTTCATGACTGTAAGCATGAAAACACATAGCTGGAATTCACACTTGGTTTCGATTTTTGATCAAAGGATAGCTGTTCATATGGTCTATTGTCGAATTGTCATATTTCACTATGAACATGGTTGTTTTCCTTGTTTATAACTCCTTGGTCCTAGACTCTAGTCATGCCTTGGTTACATAAGTAAAAAACCTCCCACTCATCAATATTCGATTAATAGTAATGGGGTTTGATTCATAAAATTATTTTTAACACAATGTTTGTTTGAAACGTTTACCTTGTAATCAAGTAATGAATATGTGCGCTCTATGGTATACAAGCGCTTACATCCTTACACTACCCATATCCCAAGGTTTTGTATCACGTACAACGTGGTATTATTTCTCTGAATGGCCTCGAGCCTCACTATCTCTTTCCCATGCATGGTGATTAACGCTCCTTCCTACCATTTTTAACTGTCTTTGCATTGCATTAAGGAAACTCGGGACTATGGCTTTGTTTTTTTTTTTTTGATCAAACCCTACCTCCAATTTCCGNTTCCTTGCTGTTAGCCATGGATCTTGTGGTGAGGATTGAGCCCAATGGCATCCAGACCTTGTTATAGTTTGACAATTCCAGAGATGACTTAGAAAGGAACGGTTGTCTTGTATTTATTGAAAAGTTTGAAGGTTTCAATCAAATATTTGCTCAAGAGTTCGTGTTGACATTCGACGGTTGCAGAGCAAAAATAGGAGATGTGCAACTTGAGGTAAATGAATATTTTATAAGCCAAGCTACCATTTTACCAGCTGTGGGGAAAAAGTGGTTCAAGAATGCAAAGGTTGAAGAGGTCCCCTGGTTATTGTTTTTCACCTCAAGGAAAATTACCAGTTGTGACCGAGGTATGCCTGTCTCGTCTCTAAAACCTAGGTGGCATGATCTGTTAGCTATTGTGAAACAATTTATTACATGTGAAGGGAGATTTGGGTTGGTTTTCTTGTATCACCTGCGATTGCTCATGAGCTTCATTGATTTCCCGCTGAATATGCCCTATTTCCTCCTTAGAAGTTTGTACAAGATGGGAAAGCGGTTTAAAAGGCATAAATAAGATTCTAGTTTATTCCATCATGGTTTAATCAAGATTATCATGGTACATCAGTTGCAATTAAACATCGATTGTTGGGATGCTTTTGTGTTACGAAATGGTTTTGGTAATAGTGAGTTAGGACAGGTTGACAAACCTTTCGTCATAGAAACCCTTGTGAAACCTACCATCTCTCCTCCTTCGCTCATGGCCCGTGATCCTATCTCTAATCTGGAGCCCTCGACCTACCCTGATTCTACTCAACCCAACACTCAATCGGATTCCTATCCTAAGAGTTGTACTAAGGCTGTTAAAAAAACCACAGGGAAGAAGTTTAGGGGCAACTTCGATGTTAATTATAAGAGTAAAAGGGTCACTCATTGGGTTTCATGGTGTGCTCGAAACAAACCCAAGCCCTGTGTAGACAAAAACACAATTATGGTAAGTGAAGATTCGGATTCAGAAATTGAAAGGTTCTTGGCCGAAGAGTATCCATATTCATATGGACTTTGTCCTGACAGACCCTACGATTATGTCACCAACCTACCACTGTGTCTAAAGGACAATCCTGATTTTCCTGGAATCAAACTCTGTGATGAACCTACAGGTCAAATGGACGATTCTCCAGCTGTTTATACTATCAATGATGATACACAGTCTCTACAGCCACATTGTAATGAATGTCAATCTTGGATTGAAAGGTATTACAAGGATGTGCCTTTACTACAGTCTTGGATTAAACCTTTGGAAGACCAGGTAGATTCATTAATGAAGGAGAATAGCAGACTCCAATCCATATCTCAAACCAAAGACAAATGCCAAAAAACTACAGGGTCTGTTATTTTTAAGAACGTGGAAGCATCGACAACAATAGTAAATTCAAAGATCACTTGATTTGTTTGAATCCCTTAATTTGAGTTATGATCCTTTTAAAAGTTTAGTATGATTCTGTGTTTCTCAATTTAGGATACATGATTTTTTTGCACGGATTACCTTTTAGTTTGTTTTGATTGCTTGAATAAAATATGATTCTAGTTATAATTATAACTAGCGACATAATCATGAGATTCTGTAGCTAGTTAGATAAATTCGAATTACTTGTTTTGATAATTGAAAATACATCTGAAATCTTTTTATTTTTATTTGTTTTCAGGAACTCATGATTTCTAAGGAGATTTGAAGCACTGTTGGCATCTTCCAGCCATACCATCTTTATGTTTTAAATAAATTAGGCTGTTAGTTTTCGATATCACGTAGAATCTGGGAGGTTGCATCCCCCACATTTTTTGGAACAGATTGGATGTTATCAACAGAAAACTTTTTGTTCCTAGAACCTATATAAGCATGTTGTTTTGTAAACTTGAGATAATCTCTGCCTGGGGAAAAAACTATGGATTTCTGATTTACAGACTTGAATAGAATATGATATTTGCACAGCTTTAGCTTCTCTATATCGTGGTTTTATTCAAGTTATGATTATTTTGATTTGTAGTTAGATTGTGATTGCTTTAGCTATCGTGGTTTATTTCAGATTGATATAATAAATTTATATGATATCCATGTTTTATGTCCCATATTTAACATACAATAATTATTCTGTTCAAACTTGAGATTAAGAAATTTATCTTCTTCATTCGTTGAACATTTATACACAAGTTTTCACAGCAGGATTTATCTCAATGTGGCCACTTGTGAAATTATAAGATTGTTGTTACTATATCTCTCGTATGTTCTATCATTCAGATTCAATCATTACAACTTCACATTTACGAGAAGCATTTGTGGGATCTGTTGCAGGTTTGCCTCATCAGATAGCGAGATTGGATTCTATACGCAGGACGAATATGGGATGCGATTACAGGTTGGTTTGTTAGTTTTATTTCATTAGTTTAATTAATACAAAAATTTCTTGTAGTCTAAACACATTCTACTATTTGTCATCTCTATTTTCAATTAGACAGTTTGTTATTCCATTTCTTATTTATAAACACTATAAGAAAATGAATCAAAAGATTGAATGATAGCTTTGTTGTTGTTTAATAAATCAATTCATATTCGATTTCCTCAGATTTAGATTAAAATTTGCATTTTGTAAATGTTATATATATATTAGAAATAAATTCATTTGTATATATTATACATGCAATAAGTAGACTTATGTTATAAATATTATTTAGTAAACTGTAAATATATATTAGATTTGTATATAGTTTTCAGCGAGTGTTTTTCATCAAATTATTTTATCTTTTTAGTTTTGTTTTTCTCTTTCTTAGGACTTAGATCGGCCAATGGAGCTGCTAAACCCATCAGAGTGGATTAATCCGAACGGCTTGGGTTAAGTAGACAACCTCAGACCGGATTCACTCATCCAGTTGACGAGCGGTCAATTTTGCCTATCAACAAATGGCACTATAAGGAGGGCCTGAAAACTATTAATGGCACGAGGAGGTTGTAAGACTCCTCCACCACCTACCCTCTCACCTATAGTGACTATAAGTCATTCAGACGACAACATTGTCCCTCAAACAACAACCACTTCAAACGACGATCTACGGATCACAGTTGAACCAGTAACTACAAATCCTACAGGTGGTGACATACAAGAGATTGTTCACCAATCTCTCATAAGAAGGCACAATGCCTTAGCTCGTACAAGACAACCAAACCGACCTCTGAACCAACCACTAGAATTATCTGATATCAGAGAACAACTTGGAGGCACTGACCTTACTTTAAACCCTACAGATCCAATCCTCACTCCTACAGCAGGAGGATCTAGTATACCACCATCACCGCCTCCTTCATCTCCTTCTTCTTCTAGAGAAGAATCCTTTGAGGAAAGCAGTTCCTCATCCCAGCCTTCGACACCACCCACACCTATGGCCAACTAGAACAATCCCTCCAGACCCTGGCTCGACCAAGATGCAGTGGGCATACCCGGGCCTCAGCATCCCTTACCCAAATACCTGGAGAAATGGCTCCCTAAATTTGACCTGGACTCCAAACAGATCACTCAAGATCACATCAAAAAGTTTATGTTAGCCATTAGACTCCATAGTGTCGAACACGAAGACGTAGTCTGTAGATTGTTTCCCTACGCCTTTGAGGGCAATGTCTCTACCTGGTACTTTTCCCAACAGCCCCTCAACATTGTGTCATGGGAGAAATTTGAATCCTGTTTCCTTGAGAAATTTGGAGACGACAAGTCTCCTGAAGTTCTAGTCATGGAGATTTCTTGTTTAAGAATGAACCCCAAAGAAAAGATCAAAGACTTTAATCAAAGGTTCTTGACACTAAATAACCGAACCCCTACAGATTTGATGCCTGCTGAGAATCTTATTATAGCATATTATACAAAATCCTTACATTAAAGCATAGCCATTTGGGTAAAGAGATCCAAGAAAGCCACGTTGTTAGAAGCCTTTGAAGAAGCCAGTCAGATCGAGAAATATATCCTCAACTTAAAAGACACTACTAGCAACAAGACAAAGACTAGTTCATCGTCCAAAAAGAAAATCAAAATCCTCCCTAGACCTTCCCAAAACAAAGCTCAACCTGAAAGCTCAGATTTAGAAAACTTACAGAAAGTCATTCAACAACTATCTAATCAAGTTATAGATTTGAAAAGGACGGTTGAAGAAGCTTCCTCGAGCAAAGGGCCTTACAAACCCCATTTTAGGAAGTCTTTTCCCACCAACCGACCTAATTCAAATACTGAAGGCCTAAATCTAGAAAGCCTGCAATTCGCTATTCAAATGATTCTAGAAGCACATGATAACTTGATGCCTCCCGAGATTCCTGAAAAAAGTAGCTGAACAAGAGACAGTAGAAGAAGATGAATCCTCTCCAAACATTTTTGGACATTTTTCGGATAGTATTTTTCAAGCTAATTTCGAAACAGTGCATCCTTACAATACTAGGAGTAAGACAACAAACAAGCCTCCTTCTGAAATCGCTACGACTTTGCCTCCAAAACAGTCTAAATCAACTGAGACTAAATAGAATTCAGTAAACCCAAGCTTAGATTATGAATTGGTTGAAGATCTAAAAAAGCTTAGGGCTAACATTTCTATTTATGAATTATTAAAATTCCCTTTTCTTCTGCAAAAAATGCTACAAAATATTGCACAGAACAACAAAAATGGGAATCCAAGCAGTAACAAAGGTGTTCAGAACAACCCCAAAGTTCCTCAGAAGGCCTTCGCCAAAACTACTTCTGATCCTCACGATAAAAGAGACCTTCCTGTAAATAATGTAACAAATGTAGATAAATCAATTTTAGAGGCTGCGAGTAAAAAGCAACAAGCTTCCACTATTAGTACTCGCAGAAATGTTCCTCCATGTTTGTTAACTTTTGAAATTTTCAATAGGAATGTGCATAACTGCATGGTAGATTCAAGAGCATCATCTAATGTAATGCCTTGGTCTGTTTGTCAAAATATTAATGCTGAAGTTCAACCATCCACCTTGAAGATTATCCAGCTTGATCGAACTAGTGTTAAAGTAATAGGCGGATTAAGAAATGTGCTTATAAGATTGTCGTCTAATCCTAAAGTTCATAAAGTGATTGATATTATTGTTGTAGATATCTCAGAAGTTTATGGTTTGTTTTTAAGCAGAGACTGGTCAGAACATCTACACAACTATTTTGCAACGGACTGGTCTCAATTGTGGCTGCCCGAGAATGGAAAGCCCAAAAGAATCAAGGTAAATCGTGAACATTATCTGAAGTTCACGGTGACTCATTTAAATGATCCCAATGAACCATTCACTCCTTCTGGCAATTCACCTGAAATACAGGGGATGGATACTTTTTTCAGTAATTTCGTGGCCAAAACTTCCACCATCACTAACTCGAAACAAAAGTCTGAAATTTTGACATATACACAACCAACAGCTTCTGACCAGTGGTCACATGCAACCGACAACAATAAAATATGGTCTCTTTACCTTGACAGGTCAAAATCCAAGGAAGGAGCTGGTGCAGGCTGCATGATCATCGATCCAGTAGGTAACAAGACTCTGATTGCTTGCAGGTTAGAATTCGAATGTACAAACAACACTATCGAATATGAGGCACTATTGCAAGGCATAAAAAAGCATTAGATATGAACGTTCAAAATTTGATTGTCTTTGGTGATTCAGAATTCGTGGTTAGACAGGTAAAAAATTCTATCCACTGTTTATCTCTGCACGTTAAAAGTTACCAAACTAAGGTATGGAATTTGATGAATAAGTTTTCCGCATTTAACATAACATCTATTCCTAGATTGAATAATTCGGAAGATGATTTGTTAGCTAACGTCGCTTCAATTTTTTTTCCAGAAGGCTTATCTCTGAATGAATTCTCTGTCGAACTGTTGTTCAAACCATCCGTCCCAGACAACATCACGAATTGGAGAGTCTTCGATGACGATCAACAGATTATAAGTTTTCTGCATATGGAAGAAACTTTCCAGGGCACGGTGATCGACGAAGGTACCCATGATGAAAATCTTCGTGACTTTATGGTAATACCAGATCCAAGATCTCCAGAATCTTCATCAGACATGGTAAATTCTATCTCGAAATCTGTAGTTAGATTAGAAAATTTTTATGATCTTCATGACAAGTTCAGAAAATCAGTGAACTGTAAAACGAATAGTTCCTCTTTGACGCATGAAAAAGTAAATTTGGGAACTAAACACAACCCATAGTGCATTAATTTAGGGGTGGGGTGTTCTGAGCAAGAAAAAACAACGTTTATTAAATTGTTTAAGGAATTCAAATATGTTTTTGCTTGGATGTACGACGACCTAAAAACCTTTGATCCTAACATCATACAACACGTTATTCCTATGAAACCCCAAACCCAACCTTTTCAACAAAAGTTAAGAAAAATGCACCCAAAACTTGAACCAAGTGTCAAGAAGGAATTAAACAAACTCCTGAATGCTAAGATAATATTCCCAGTTAGGCACACACAATGGGTCTCTAATCTTGTCCCTGTTTGAAAGAAGAGTGGTGAAATCTGACTATGTGTCGATTTCCAAAATCTTAATCCCCGTTGAAAGAAGAGTGGTGAAATCAACATGTGTCGATTTCTAAAATCTTAATTGAGCATCTAATAAAGACAACTACCAAGTTCCCCCACAGTCGTGACCCTCCCATGGAACAGATCCTTCAACAGGTATCTGGTTCTGAAAGATTATCCTTGTTGGATGGTTTTTCAGGGTATAACCAAGTCCTGATGTCCCCTCCAGACCAACTCAAAATCACCTTCCGCACTCCATGGGGCACCTACGCTTATAGAAAGATGCCCTTTGGACTCATAAACGCCAGTGCCACTTTCTAGAGAGCGATGGAAATCACTTTCCGAGGCTTAATCAATCAATCTATCATAGTTTACTTGGATGACGTCACTGTCTTCTCGAAAAATAAAGAAGATCATCTAGCTCATTTAAGATCTGTTCTACAACGATGTCGTAAGTACGACATTTCTTTGAATCCTAAAAAATCTATTTTCATAGTAGAACAAGGTAAAATCCTAGGATTCATTGTATCGACTGAAGGGATGATTATCGATCCTGAAAGAACTCAAGTCATTTCAAAACTGCCCCCTCCCTCGTCAAAAAAGTCCATGCAATCTTTCTTAGGTTAGATAAATTTTGTTAGGAGATTCGTCCCCATCTTTTCAGAAATGGTGAGACCATTACAAAACCTAATAAAAAAGGATGTACAATACCATTGGGGACCTTTAGAAAGACATGATTTTTATTCAATAAAAAAAGCCATAATAGATGCTCCTTCTCTAATGAGCCTTGACTTTTTGCAAGACTTCACCCTCTACACGTTTGCTTCTAACCGTTCATATGCCGCCGTCCTAACTCAAAATAACGCTAAAAACAACGAAGTCCCAATCGTCTTTATGAGCTCAGCCTTCAAGGGGGCGGAACTTTATTACCCAGCAGTATATCAACAAGCCTATGCTATTTTCAAAGTAGTAAAGCACTTTCGATCTTATCTTTTGAAATCTAGGACGAAAATCATTGTCCCTTACCTGACTGTCAGAAATCTGTTAGTACAGAAAGAACTAGGCGAAAAAAGGGCAAACTGGGTCACATCCTTGCAAGAATATGACATAGAAATCACCCTGGCACAAATAGTAAGAGGCCAAGGGTTATGAAAATTGGTCACTGATTCAGCAACAGGACAGCAAGAGGAAAATGATATGTTAAATCCAGGGCACCACTATCAAAATCAAATCTACTGTGCACAAAACCCTGTTAGTCCCTGGTATGATGATATAATTTTTTGTCTTATACATGGATCAAATCCTCGTCACCTTGATCCCACTAAAAGGAGAGAACTAAGATTAAAATCTGTTTCTTTTCAGTTGATTAATGGTATTCTGTTTCGTCAAAATTTTGATGGAGTACTAATGCGCTATCTTGAGAAAGATGAAGTAGAAAAACTCTTATTGGAATTGCACGTAGGAGAAGCTGGTGGGCATTTTGGTGGAGATACCATTGCCCATAAAGTATTAAGAGCAGGTTATTACTGGCCTGCCCTTTTTAAAGATGCTCATGCTTTGTGTCGCAAGAGTGTAATTTGTCAAAAAGCATCCAGACGGATACAGAAACCAACCTTCCCTCTCCAACCAATTTCAGTAGACTCCTCTTTTTAGCAGTGGGATCTAGATATTATAGGCCCAATCAATCTACCATCCTCACAACAACATAAGTATATCATAAAAACCATAGATTACTTCACCAGGTGGTCTAAGGCTGCCCCATTAAAAGATGTAAATGCCAGCTAGGTAATATCTTTTTTGAATTCGAATATTATTATTCGTTTCGGTATCCCTGAATGCCTGGTATTTGATAATGCTTCTTATTTTTCGTCTCTTGAGATGAGTGATTTCGCTCTAGAAAAAGGAATTAAATTAAATTATTCTGCCAGCTATTACCCCTAAGGCAACGGTTTGGCAGAATCAACTAATAAAAATATGATCAAAATTATCAAGAGAACGATCTCTGAAAACCATGAAAATTGGCATAATGCACTATTAAACGCAATCTGGGTTGATAGGGTAACTCCTAAAACTGTTGTGGGTAACTCACCTTTCTTTCTTGTTTACGGTAGAGAGGTGATTATTCCACCACATGTCTTCCTTCTCTCTCTGCAACTATCACAGAAAGTACAAGAAGAGGACTGTCCCCCTTTGGAGAATCAAATTAACGCTTTGTTAAAATTAGAAGAAGTGAGGGCTCAAGAAAAACGGAAATTGGACCAACATCAACACATTGTTAAAAACTGGTTTGATTCCAATTCTGCCTCTGATAGAAATTTTAAGGTAGGTGACCTTGTCCTAAAATGGGACAAATCTCATGAGGGAAAAGGAGAGCATACGAAGTTTCAGAACTTGTGGCTAGGACCATTTTTAATTGCTGAGAAATTGGGTCTGAGTTCTTTCCGATTACAGAATTTAGAGGGACAGCCAGACACCTTTCTGGTGAATGCCGAAGCTCTAAAAAAGTACTTTGCCTGATGACACTCCCATGTACACTGTGTAAATATTTTTGTTTTGCTTGTTGTTTTCTTTTCTTTGCTGGTTTTGATTTTTCCTTTATTCTTATCAGTCTTTCCTTTTTGAGACACACATGCCTGCATCATGGGCTAGTTCAGACAAAGAGAACAAAACAATTTCCCCTCTAAAATGACTGTGGAAGATTTTTTAAGCATCCATTGTGATATTCTTCTGAGTTTGCAGCCATGTTAAAGATGTCTCGTTGTTTGAAAATCATTTCTTGATTTCAATCTGCAACTCAAGATACTCACGATCATCCATAAAAATTCTTTTTACGCTATCCCTGTTCCTTAAGAGAACAACTCAGAGATGTCTCCCTGCTCTTAAAAGTCAGTTTTATTAACAAACTATTTCTAGATCTTAATGAAGGACAACTAAGAAATTTCTTCAAGGTCTGTAATTTACTAAGATATGTCCAAAAACTAGGATTTTCAATGTCACCCCACTCTATTAAAATTTTAAAACTAAATAAACTTTCAGAGGGCTGTGGGAAGTGCTTGTAAACCCGCCAGGATACTAAACAGGTCTGCTTTGCAGCGGGTAAATGCATGCATGATGCCAAGATAACTTCGCCGGGATACTGAACAGGCCCACTGGCATCAAAGCAATGTCAGGTATATGAAAATTCTCATATATGGATTCTTTTGACCTTAAATGTCCTTCGTTATGATCTCGAACTTCTTAGTAGGATACAAATATTGGAGTGGGTTAAATGACATGCCTGTCGAGGCTATGGACGCTTGCTGGCAGTAGCAATTCTGTCAACAATATTGAAGATTTTAACTTTAATATCATGACTCTCTTCTGTTAAGATTGTTGTCAGTTTTCATCTTTTTAAAATAATAGTAATCTGAAACTGGAATGCTTTATAATTGATAATGATGTTCAGACAACTTTTTAGTTATTTTCGATTTGAAATTTTTTCTGATTATCCTAATCCGAACTTGTTCATTTGGCAGAGATAACTGCTTCTCCCAGCGTGTCTCCATTGTTGGCAACAATAATATAATTTCTATAGTTTATAAGCTTCCTACACAGGACTTCTAAATTTGCATAACTCATCATGAGCAACGACACTTATCACTTGTCACTTTTTACATACCTTCCTTTCTATTTTTGTTTTCATGACTGTAAGCATGAAAACTCACAGCTGGAATTCACACTTGGTTTCGATTTTTGATCAAAGGATAACTGTTCATATGGTCTATTGTCGAATTGTCGTATTTCACTATGAACATGGTTGTTTTCCTTGTTTATAACTCCTTGGTCCTAAACTCTAGTCATGCCTTGGTTACATAAGTAAAAAACCTCCTAATCATCAATATTCGATTAATAGTAATGGGGTTTGATTCATAAAATTCTTTTTAACACAATGTTTGTTTGAAACGTTTACCTTGTAATCAAGTCATGAATATGTGCGCTCTATGGTATACAAGTGATTACATCCTTACACTACCCATATCCCAAGGTTTCATATCACGTACAACGTGGTATTATTGCTCTGAATGGCCCCGGGCCTCACGATATCTTTCCCATGCATGGTGATTAATGCTCCTGCCTACCATTTCGAACTGTCTTTGAATTGCATTAAGGAAACTAGGGACTATGGCTTTGTGTTTTTTTCTTTTTTGATCAAACCCTACCTCCAATTTCCGTGTTGATTCCCTATTGTTAGCTATGGCTTCTGTGGTGAGGATTGAGCCCAATGGCATCTAGATCTTGTTATCGTTTGACAATGCCAGAGATGACTTAGAAAGGAACGACTTCCGTGTGTTTATTGAAAAGTTTGAAGGTTTCAATCTAAGAGTTGCTCAAGAGTTCGCGTTGACATTCGATGGTTGCAGAGGAAAAATAGGATATGTTCAGCTTGAGGTAAATGAAGATTTTATAAGCCAAGCTACCAGTTTTCCAGCTGTGGGGAAAAGGTGGTTCAAGAACGCAAAGGTTGAAGAGGTCCCCTGGTCATTGTTGTTCACCTCAAGGAAAATTACTAGTTGTGACTAAGGTATGCCTGTCTTGTCTCTAAAACCTAGGTGGCATGATCTGTTAGCTATTGTGAAACAATTTATTACATGTGAAGGGAGATTTGGGTTGGTTTTCTTGTATCACCTGCGATTTCTCATGAGCTTCATTGATTTCCCGCTGAAAGTGCCCTATTTCCTCCTTAGAAGTTTGTGCAAGATGGGAAAGTGGTTTAAAAGGCAGAAATCAGATTCTAGTTTATTCCATCATGGTTTAATCAAGATTATCATGGTACATCAGTTGCAATTAAACAATGATTGTTGGGATGCTTTTGTGTTACGAAATCGTTTTGGTAATAGTGAGTTAGGACAAGTTGACAAACCTGTCGTCAAAGAAACCATTGTGAAACCTACCATCTCTCCTCCTTCGCTCATGCCCTGTGATCCTATCTCTAATCTGGAACCCTTGACCTACCTTGATTCTACTCAACCCGACACTCAACCGGATTCCTATCGTAAGAGTTGTACTAAGGCTATTAAAAAAACCACAGGGAAGAAGTTTAGGGGCATTGTCGATGTCAATTATAAGAGTAAAAGGGTTGCTTGTTGGGTTTCACGGTGTGCTCAAAACAAACCCAAGCCCTGTGCAGACAAAAACATAATTATGGTAAGTGAAGATTCAGATTCAGAAATTGAAAGGTTCTTGGTCGAAGAGTATCCATATTCGTATGGACTTTGTCCTGACAAACCCTACGATTATGTCACCAACCTACCACCATGTCTAAAGGAAAATGCTAATTTTCCTGGAATCAAACTCTGTGATGAACCTATAGGTCAAATGGATGATTCTCTAGCTGTTAATACTATCAATGCCGATACACAGTCTCTATAGCCGCACTGTAATGAGTGTCAATCTTGGATCGAAAGGTATTACAAGGATGTGCCTTTAATATAGTCTCATCTTAAAACTTTAGAAGACCAGGTAGATTCGTTAACGAAGGAGAATAGCAGACTCCAATCCGTAGCTCAAACCAAAGACAAATGCAAAAAAACTACAGGGTCTGTTATTTTTAAGAACGTGGAAGGAGCAACAACAATAGTAAATTCAAAGATCACTTGATTTGTTTGAATCCCTTAATTTGAGGTATGATCCTTTTAAAAGTTTAGTATGATTCTGTCTTT
>SNQJ01S0040571.1:31120-44280 GCA_010110895.2 Picea sitchensis | reverse complement strand
AGTATGATTCTGTCTTTCTCAATTTAGGATACATGATTTGTTTGCACACATTACCTTTTAGTTTGTTTTGATTGCTTGAATAAAATATGATTCTAGTTATAATTATAACTAGCGACAGAATCGTGAGATTCTGTAGCTAGTTAGATAAATTTGAATTACTTGTTTTGATAATTGAAAATACATATGATATATTTTTATTTTTATTTGTTTTCAGGAACTCATGATTTCTAAGGAGATTTGAAGCACTGTTAGCATCTTCCAGCCATACCATCTTTATGTTTTAAATAGATTAGGCTGTTAGTTTTTGGTATCAAGTAGAATCTGGGAGGTTGCATCCCCCACATTTTTTGGAACAGATTAGATGTTATCAATAGGAAACATTTTGTTCCTGGAACCTATATAAGTATGTTGTTTTGTAAACTTGAGATCATCTCTGCCTGGGGAAAAAACTATGGATTTCTGATTTACAGACTTGAATAGAATATGATATTTGCACAGTTTTAGCTTCTCTATATCATGTTTTTATTCAAGTTATGATTATTTCGATTTGTAGTTAGATTTTGATTTCTTTAGCTATCGTGGTTTATTGTAGATTGATATAATCAAATTTATATGATATCCATGTTTTATGTCCCATATTTAACATACAGTAATTATTCTGTTCAAACTTGAGATTAAGAGATTTATCTTCTTCATTCGTTGAACATTTATACACAAGTTTTCACAGCAGGATTTATCTCAATGTGGCCACTTGTGAAATTATAAGATTGCTGTTACTATATCTCTCATATGTTCTATCATTCGGATTCAATCATTACCGCTTCATGTTTACGAGAAGCATTTGTGGGATCTGTTGTGGGTTTGCCTCATCAGACAGCGAGATTGGATGCTATACGCAGGAAAAATATGGAATGCGATTATAGGTCAGTTTGTTAGTTTTATTTCATTAGTTTAATTAATACAAAAATTTCCTGCAATCTAAACACATTCTATTGTTTGTCATCTCTGTTTTCAATTAGACAGTTTGTTATTCCATTTCTTGTTTATAAACACTGTAAGAAAATGAATCAAAAGATTGAATGATACCTTTTTTGTTGTTTAATAAATCAATTCATATTCGATTTCCGCAGATTTAGATTAAAATTTGCATTTTGTAAATGTTATATATATATGAGAAATAAAGTCATTTGTATATATTATACATACAATAAGTAGACTTATGTTATAAATATTATTTAGTAAACTGTAAATATATATTAGATTTGTATATAGTTTTCATGGAGTGTTTTTCATCAAATTATTTTATCTTCTTAGTTTTGTTTTTCGCTTTCTTAGGACTTAGATCGGCCAACAAAGCCACTAAACCCATCGGTGTGGATTAATCCAAATAGCTTGGGTTAAGTAGACAACCCCGGAGTGGATTCAGTCTTCTAGTTGACGAGCGGTCAATTTCGCTCGTCAACACATAGTTATGGGTCAGAGGACCCACAGTGGCATTGATCACGATACATCAAGATCAACGGCCAGGAGACATTGCGGGGACCCAAGTTACATGGAAGATAATTATCCAAGACAATCCTGCAATCCAAACCGTGGTTTCACTAAGGGATTACGTGTCAGCATCAGGAGAATTGAGGAATGAAGGGAAGGTTACTCCAAAACCACCATTGCACACCCCCGCAATTGGGAAAACGTTAAGTGCTATAAGGTAATGACATCACCTAAGGTGACGTGAATTCCTGAAGTAACGGAACTCAAACGCCTGAGGTTCCACTACGAGTGTCAGTCATTGAATGCTGGGTAGATGTGGATGGTTGATCCGCCCTATGTCGCAAGTTCGTTAGTCCAGAATTCAGGAAGTTGTTGTGAAGTGCTTTGAAACCTCCCGAAACACAAAGTCACGAAGTGCCCTTTTTGCTAAGCGAGTGGTCACGACCTGCAATCAAGTGGGTTGAGGATTAAGAGAGAAAGGGATAGAGCTCGTAGAATTGTTACAAAGCAGAGCAAAGATCAGAAAATTCATGAAATTTGAACATTTTCTTGATTCATATTTTTTTATGAATGTTGTGGGATTTGTTAAGGAATAATGGCCTGACAAATTTTGGTTGTCTGTACATTGTGTTTTCAGAAGTTTAGCGAGTGCCAGAACCGAGTATAATTTCCACTGAGTGCAAAAGAAATGGAAGAGACACATAATGCTTCTAGTTCAGAGAACGAAGCTAAAGGGATGGATGTTCATTTGGGCATGAAGAAGAGATAGATAAGGAAGGGCATATGATGAAGATCATTGAAAAATTGTAGAAAGATGCCCAAACTCACTGAACAGATAGAAGAAAGCTCAGGAATGCTTAGGATAAACATGGTGAATTCAACTTAAAGTTTACGAAGAGTCTGGAGAGAATAAAAAAGGAGTTTGACCAGGAGAGAGACTCGAGAAAAACCAGGAGTCACTTGACTTATGAGGGAAGAAGATCAAGGAGTGTTGGTAAACACCATCATCACTCCCAAGGTCGGTCCAAGAGGAGGGCACACAGTGGTTCAAGCCCATCTCCTAGCAAAGATCACAGGAGATCTGGAGTGGATGAACTAAAGGGAGAAATGAACAAGATTAAGCCTCCAATGTTTGATGGAGAACATAAGAAGGAGGAAGATGTCGAGACATGGTTGCTTGGCATGAGGAANGGAAATATTTCCAACTGCAGAATTATTGCTCTCATGCAGAAGGAAGAATTGAAATGTATCAACTGAAGGGAAAGGCATCCATGTGGTGGGATCAGCTTGTGCAGGTGCAACGCATTAGAGAGAAAGATATTACTTGGAAAGAATTAAAGAGATATTTTGAGAAGAAATACTTGACTAAAAGATACTATGACAGAAAGATGAAAGAGTTCTTTGAACTCAAGAAGGGAAGCATGACCATTGATGAATACGAACAAAGGTTTTTGGAATTAGTGAAGTATGTTCCATTCATCAAGGATGAGACTGTCAAGATTCAAAGGTATCTGAGTGGAATGCCACCTTTCATTGGGGACAATATCTAGTATGATGACCCAAAAACTATGGAAGAAACGATAAGAAGAGTGAAATGCTTATATGAGAAACAAAGAGAGAAGCGTACTTTCCGAAAGGCTTGGGAAGACAAGAAGAAATTCAATATGGATCAGAGGAAGAAGGGAACTAAGCCACCCTTTTTCAGAAATAGTCCTCAAGGACAACCATCTTTTAGAGTGCCTAGGAAGGTTGAAGTAGGTGGGAAAATGCCAAGATCGCCACCTATGGAATGTTGGGGTTGTAAAGAAAACCATAAGTACAAAGATTGCCCCCACATAAATGATAATGTGAGAGTTGTCCACAATGTATAGTAGGCTGAAACGGTGGAGGACATGGGTAGTAGAATGCCAAGGATATACACAACCCTGTACAACAAGAAAGCTGAATATCAGTCGCACATGATTGAAGTGGAAGGTATGATTAACAACCAATCATTTACTATTTTAATTGATTCAGGGGTTAGCCATAGTTATATAGATCCTAGAGTGGTGGAAAGTTTGCATTTGTCAAGAAGAAAACATGAAAAGTCTTGGTTAGTGTAGCTGGCTACAGGAACCAATAGGAAGGCCACTGAGTTGGTTAAGTCTTGTCCTGTGGACATGAATGAACTGAGCACAAAGGCAGAATTGAATGTTCTGCCTTTAGGTTCTTATGACTGTCTAATTGGGATGGACTGGTTAGACCAACACCATGCCATATTGGACTGACGTAATAAGGCATTCACTTGCCTAGATGAGGAAGAAAATCAAAGATCATTCCAAGGAATTCCCAGAGCTATTGCTATCAGAGAAATCTCAACAATGCAACTGAAGAAGTGCTATAGAAAAGGATGTAAATTATTTGCAGCCTATGTGGAGGAAGCATATAAGGATGAGCTATATCAAAGATTGGAGATCATGTAGTACCAAAGGAGTTTGAATATGAATTTCAGGAGGTACCTGGGCTACCCCTGAAAAGAGATATTGACTTCTCTGTAAACTTGATGCCTGGAGCAGCTCCAGTGTCGAAAGATCCTTACAGAATGAGTACGTCAGAGCTGAAATAACTACAACTAGAGCTTGAAGAGCTTCTGAAGAAGGGGTATAAATGCCCAAGTGTGTCACCATGGGGTGCCTTAGTCCTATTTGTGAAGAAGAAGGATGGGATGTTGAGATTGTGTATCGATTTCAGACAATTGAACAAAGTAACTGTAAAGAACAAATATCCTCTGCCAAGGATTGATGACCTTTTCGATCAGTTGAAGGATGCAAATATATTTTCAAAGATAGACCTCAGGTTAGGATATCACTAGGTAAGGATAAAGGATGAAGACATCAGCAAGACTTCCTTTAGAACAATGTATGGTCATTACGAGTTCACACTGGTGTCGTTTGGGCTGTCAAACACACCCGTTGTTTTTATGTGCTTGATGAATGGTGTGTTGAGGGACTATCTAGAAACGTTCATCATAATATTCCTGGATGACATTTTGGTGTATTCCAAGTTAGAGGAAGAGCATGAACAACATCTTAGGATGGTGTTGCGGGTGTTAAGAGAGCACCAACTGTATGCCAATTTGAGAAAGTGCTCGTTTTATCAAGAGCAGATCCATTACTTGGGGCATATTATTTCAAAGGAAGGGATAGCTATAGATCCTGAGAAGATTGAGGCCATCAGAGAATGGACAGTGCCAAAGAACATGACAAAAGTTAGATCCTTTATGGGTCTAGTTGGTTATTACATAAGGTTTATCACAGGGTTCTCGAGGATAGCTCACCCTATCACTTCCTTGAAAAGGAAGTAGAAGAAGTTTCAGTGGATAGAGGATTGTGAGAGAAGCTTCCAGCAACTGAAGTAACTGTTAACCAATGCTCCAATCTTGAGGATCGCAGATCCAAATGAAGATTTTGTGGTGTGCACAAATGCATGCAAAGAAGGACTGGGAGGAGTCCTCAGTCAAAATGGATTCGTAATCTATTATGAATCCATAAATTTGAAAGAGGACGAAAGGAACTATGCAACTCATGATTTGGAGTTGGAAGCCAGTACATGCTCTAAAGAAATGGAGAAATTACCTCATAGGAAGGAGGTTCGAAATAAGAACAAACCATAATGGTCTGAAGTACTTGTTTGATCAGCCAACCTTAAACGCTAGACAAAGTAGGTGGCTGGAGTTTCTCTGTGAGTATGATTTTGATATCAATCATATCAAAGGTAAGGAATATAAAGTGGTTGATGCA
The DNA here is from genome assembly GCA_010110895.2 of Picea sitchensis. Taxonomy (NCBI): domain Eukaryota; kingdom Viridiplantae; phylum Streptophyta; class Pinopsida; order Pinales; family Pinaceae; genus Picea; species Picea sitchensis. The sequence goes on along the minus strand of SNQJ01S0040571.1, from coordinate 39,010 downwards.
CTTAGTAGGAGAGTGCATGAATTACATGCTATAACCATTAGTATGTACCAAACCGATATTAAAACAAGAATTTTGGAGGCTGCAAATACATATTTGCAGTACAAGGATTTGGAAGCAAAGATACAACAACCTAAGATGCCATAGAAAGTGGAGAATTATAAGTTTTAAATTGATGAAACACTTGTGTACAAGAACAAAATTTATGTACCTAAAGTCCAGGATTTGAAGCTTGTGATTTTGCATGAAATGGATAATGTGCCTTATGCAGGGCACCCTGGATATCAGAAAACTGTGGTAGCTCTCAAGAGCCATTACTTTTGGCTAGGTATGAAGAAAGAGATTGTTGAATACATCACTCGATGTATGGAGTGCCAGAAGGTTAAAGCTGAGCACAGACACCCAATAGGGTTGCTGCAACCTTTACACATTCTTGAGTGGAAGTGGGAAATGGTGACAATGGATTTCATCACGGGATTGCCCAGAAATGACAAGCAGCATGATTCAATCATGGTGGTAGTGGACAAGCTTATTAAAGTTTCCCATTTCATTTCGTTAAAGACTACTCACAAGGCAACGGATGTTGCTGATATTTTTATGAAGGAAGTGGCATGATTGCACGAAATTCCCAAGACAATTGTGTCTAACAGAGACCCAAAATTTACCTCAAAATTATGGAAAGTTTTATTCAAGGGGTTCAGAATGAATATGAACTTCAATACAACATATCATCCTGAGTCTGATGGGAAGACAGAGCGGGTGAATCGAGTGATAGAAAACATACTAAGGATGTATGTGATGGACAAACCATCTAAATGGGAAGACTACCTACACTTGGTAGAATTCACCTACAACAATGGGTATCAAGCATCATTGAAGATGATCCCATTTGAAGAAATTTATGGAAGAAAGTTAAATACTCCAGTGAGCTGGGATAATTCAGTTGATAGGGTAGTAGTTGGGCCAGATTCGCTCAAGGAAATGGAAGAGCAGATGCTAAAAAATAAGCAGAATTTCAAAGCTGCCTAAGACAGGCCAAAAAGTTATGCTGATAAAAATAGAACCCACAGAGAGTTTAAAGTGGGTGACCATGTTTTCCTAAAAGTAAAAGTCAATAGAAGTTCTCTGAAGTTGGGAAACTACTCCAAGGTGGCAGCCAGATTTTGTGGGCCTTTTGAAATCCTAGAAAGGATTGGGCCAGTTGCATATATGCTTGCATTACCTGCATCCATGACTGTACATAATGTATTTCATGTTTCATTTCTTAAGAAATATACACCTTATGCTAATCATGTTATCAATTAGAATGTGATTCAGATGGAGCAAGAAGGTGTCTTGCAAGTGCATCCTGTGCGCATATTGGACCAGAAAAACAAACAACTCTGGAATTGAGCCATAGGGCTTGTAAAGGTTCAGTGGAAATGGTACGGTCCTGAGGACGCAACATGGGAGCATGAGGATTCTATGCGGGCATAATACCCGCATCTTTTTGAATATTTTGAAAAGCTTGTTGATGATATGTAAAGAGTTGCACTGAGGACAGTGCAAAAACAAGGGGAGGGGATTGTAATATCCCCTGGTAGTGCCCTAGTTATATTATGAATTTAATCATGTTTATGAATTGTAATCATGTTTTGTAGGCTTGTGAGCCAAGTATTCATAATATGGTGGGCTTATGTGTTTATTAGGTCAGAGAGCCTAAGTGTTAAGTCCAGGAGCCTGATTTTGTATATCTAATTATGAAAATCATTAATATAATATATAAACATTATTGCGTGCCGACCGACCACGAAGAAAGAGTGATGGGGGACTAAGATTCCACAGTATGGGTAAGGGAGAGAGGGATGAAAGGTAGGAAGAGGGGATAATCTTGAGGGCTTAAATCCTTAGAAATAACAATTTATTATTATTCCAAAGTGGTGTGAAAGGTATGTTTTTATCCTAAGTCCTAGGATAGGAAACACATGCAACCCCAATGTGTGCAAAAGGGGAATGCATACTTGATGGAGTGCATGAAGCTTCATGGGCGACATATGTCGACCTAGGCACATGCAATTTAACCCAAGAATTGAGTTGGGATGAGTTTTCATCGTCCATTCTGACGTCGGTTATTTGAACCGTGGGGAGTCTCTAAATGACCTCTGCCTAATTTCCTAATCACACAATCCTGAAAAATAGAACCAAAAGTCGACTAGTTTATTCTTGTGAATTACGTGGCCTCCATATTCATCCTTTTCAATGTTCACGCATGCACCTGAGTCATTCTGTGAACCTTCGATATTTCACCCGAGTTCATTGGAATCCTTCCCGAGAACCATTTTGTTTCTACATTGGACCTCTGCATAGACACACACCTCTAAAGCTGACCCACATCTTCTGTGAAACCTAAGAAATTGTCTATGCCATGTGTGTTATAACTGTGGATTGTTGTGGCCACGCAGTCCCTTAGCTGAGTGTGATTGGCTACCGTCATCCATTCCTTGCTGAGCCTTGTTGTCCTCCTTGTGCTGAAACAGAGCTAAAGAAGCAGGCTGTCGGGCCTATGTGCAACACTCTCTCCAGGTGAGAGAGGTGGTTGTGGTTGAAGAAGCAGGTTGCTAGGCCCTTGAGAGACTCTCTCCAGGCGAGAGAGTGCGTAGAGGAAGTGAAAACTCCTAGAAGGAGTCCTATAGCTTCCACAGAGCTCAGAGAATTCTGGTTTGGTCTGTTGTTGAAGCCCAAGGCAAGGGAGGTTTAGCAGTTGGAGGAATGTCTTGGTGACAATGAAGGTGTATACTTCTGGGGTGGGACAGGCATGTGGCGAATGAGAGTCTGTGAGCAATGTGCATTAGTGGCTCCTGGGAGAGAATCCTTCCTCATAAACTATGTGTCTTCCATTGACCTTGCCTAGCCTAGGATTCCCTTGCCTGATGGAGCTTAGTCCCAACTCGGGGGTGACCTACTGCTGAGAATGATGAGCAACGCCATCTAAGTCTAGGAGGTTCATGAAAGGTATGCACACAGTTTGTGGTGTATTACAATTTCAAAGATAAGTGTCATTACATGTTTTAATTTTGTACTTAATTAAAATGCATGTTCTGTGATATTTGTAATATTATCATGTATTTTTTTGCTAGTTTGAATTGCAGTTAATTCTGTTTAAGTCTGTATGACAACAGTAAATCGATTTCAAATTTCTTAATTTGATTTAATGCTTATTCTTTACAAATAATGCATGTTATATATTCAAGTATGAGAATGCTTCTATGAAATAGCATTTCCCGACAAGTGGGTTGATGGTCGGGGATGTTACAATATGGTATCAGAGCTTTAAAGTCTAAGTTAAGGTTGTGTAAGTGAAATTTCCTGGCCTATTGGTGGCCAGGGATGTTACAGTGTCATCAACATATAGCCACTTTTCCTTTGCAACTTGTCCTGAAATTAGGCATGCTAGTTGAAATATATGCCTGCAACTATGACTCACAAGATGGCCTGGTCAATGGTGCAGATGGGATACTAAAAGCATATACCAACAAAGATAAATTTGATTTCCTCTGGATTAAGTTCCATGACCCACATATTGGGCACCGACAAGCTAACAAGTTAGCATATTTATATAATTCAAACACTTTGCGCGATTGGACACCTGTATTGCGAATATGAAAACTGATATCAACATCAACAAAGGCAGGTCAACTAAAGGTTTGAAAGAAATTTCCAATTCAACTTTCATGTGCACGTACAATTCAGAGATCACAAGGCCTAACACTTGATAGTGTTGCCTTCAACCCTGCTAGAATACAAATACATTGACTTGTATACAAAGCTCTGTCCTATGTCAGAAACATAGAGTTCTTGTATTTGCTAAGTGCTCTTACAAAAGATAACTTCAAGGTCAAACATAAAGTCGATACTGAGATGCAACTCCTTCAGACCAGTGCAAAATGGAATCTAGAATATGATTACCAATCCATACAAACAAACTCATCTGTATCGATTCTCTCACTTAACACGCGCAATGTAAATGCACATATGAATGATATACTCAATGACTATGACACAATGCAATCTAATGTTTTGTGCTTACAAGAAGCATACATGACATTATGCATGCAAAACATAGAATTTCCAAATTTCCATTGCATATCAGGTTACATTACACATGGAGTGATGCTATTAGTGAAAAAACATATGGCAATTTTGGACCATATGCATTTCGAAGAACAAAATGTTGATATGGTACTAGAAAGAGTAAATTTTCATGAATCACAAACCGCAATATTGAATCTCTATGCCACTCCACATGCAACATTTACCATCATAGTAACGGTTCTTTCAAAATAATTACACCATTTACATATGAATGAAACCATTATCATTCTAGGAGACTTCAATGTTGACATGCTACAAAATAATGCTAGAACAAAAAATTGGAAAACTACATGTGCAATTACAATCTCCGCTTTCTTTTGGATAAGATAAACCATGTACAAAACCCACTTATTGACCATGAATGGTTAAATGTCCCCATTGCATAATACAAAGTCTTTATCTTAGACACATATTGGTTTGACCACGATACAATTTGTCTTGTACTTGAATTATGAGATATACATCAACCATATTACAAAATCATATTTCCATGTCTCAAAGCATATCTAGATACTTTGTTGCACAAAACCAAACAATACAAAGTCTTTATCTTAGACACATATTGGTCTGACCATGGTACAATTTGTCTTGTACTTGAATTATGAAATATACATCAACCATATTACAAATCCATATTTCCATGTCCCAAAGCATATCTGGATACCTTGTCGCACAAAAATAAATCATTCAACTGCCACCATCCAATTTCTTAATATTTTCCGCTCTACAATAGATTTTGGATAGAAAAAACTCAATGTAACCATAAACATGGATGAAGAAAAAAAAAGGTACATGCTTCCAACTCTATATTTTACTCTATTCCTTGTGTTACACATTATTTTTGTCATCCCTATGATCATTAATGATGTAAACCTATATGTTGCCTTCAGAGGGGTCAGTGGCCTGAGTTCCTAAAGAAGGAAGGCAGAAGAACTTTTCCTGAGAGAAAATGTTGGATTCTTCTTTGTAAAAACCTTATAAAAAGGGAAGTTCGTAGGTTTCTATATAGGCAGGGTGCGAGAATGATCAATTCTCGCAGGTTGCACTATAGCCAGGGTGCGAACAGTTCGTAGGTTTCACTATAGCTAGGTGCGAGAATTCCAACACGTGGGAAAAACGAGCGTTTTCTCGAATCTTCTAGAAGGAGAAGCTTCTATGGTGAGGTGGCATCCGAATGGTTTGGATCTTACTCACTTTCATGATTTAGTGGGATCATCCTAACCTCCTCACCTTATCCTCTTCAACTNATTATTAGCTTGATTAGAGTGGCTTTGAGATTTGCTTTGTCAAGATAGATTGTGAGTAGCTATGAGATCTATGGTTTCAGAATCCTTGGAGCAAGAAGTGTGTGGGGGACGAAGGACAGTAGGAAGAGACCAAGGAAGCGATTACAAGGTACATATCTTCTTCTCACTTCCAATTTAATTCAATAGTTAGATCTAGGGAAAGAGATATATTCTGTCCTGTTTTGTTCTAGATCCAGGTGGATCTAGGGAGATCGGTTTGTGTCCGTACTTACGGATTTATCCAATAACAAAATTGGAAACTCCGTTGGGGATCGGATTGTTTCCTAGTTAGTCTAGTTTCCCTTGATTTGATTGCTTGTTTTCTGGTCTTTGAGTCTGTGGGAGATCCATCAAGACTCTCTGGATTTGAAATTTCCCTCAAAATTTTTGTCCTTTTTTCCAAATTTTGTGTTTACAGACATTCTCACACTGTACCCTTTAGTAGCCTACGAGAATCATTTGAGTTCGCACCCTACTATGTAATCCAGTGCGAGGTGTTCACACCCTACCTGTGTCTAGACTACGAACTTCACTAATGTTCGCACTGCACCCTATAGCTAGGCTGCGAACCCATTTGAAACTTGTGTTTGGAATTAGGATATCCTATTTTTTGATGCTCAGTTTTTCTTTGATCAGCTGGATTGAACTTTTGGAGCTTATATTGATCTGTTTACAGTCTTCCTGACATTCTTTGAGTTGTTTTTAGCCACTTTTTCTTTGTTTGGTTTTGAAGGATTAGTCTCTTTCTTTGAGTGTCTTTCAATTACAAAGCGTGTGTTTTCTTTAGAATTGTTTAGGGAAAGATTAGATTTCTTCTGAATAGTTCGCTTTAAAAGACAAATTTTAGTTTGGGTTTCTTTGTTTTAAGAAACTTCATTATTGATTTTAGTGAAATTTTTGAAACAAAAAGATTTAATTTCTTGCTTTATATTAAATTGGGGGCATCCTTGCATTTGAAGAAGCAAACTAGCAAGAGATTGATGGGAGAATTAGTGCAAGAATATATGGAGGACTGATGCTACAACAGCAAGAGACAACAACAAGGTCATCAAGTGTGGTTGATTTTCTTCATGCATGAGCAAGTGTGTGTGTCAGAGCTAGGAGCCATCGAAAGGAGATCTACAACATCAAGGCTTAGGTTGTAAGTTTCGCTTTCAATTAATTCAATACAGTAATATGTCCCTTTCCCATAAAGATGATGTCACTTTATTACATAACTCCTTGATCATATGTATAGACTAGCTATTGAATATATTAATCTGCCTTTACTTTGATTGGTTTGTACTGTTGTGATCTGAACGGTGCAAGAGCATTGGAGCAAAGCTTGGAACAACAGAGACATAAGGAAAGCAGTCATAAGGTATGTCCATAATTCTTACCTCTTAGTTCATTCAATAGGCTAGATCTAGGGAAAGTGTATTATTCTGTCCTGTTTTGTTCTAGATCCAAGTGGATCTAGGGAGATCGGTTTGTGTCTGCACTCATGGATTTATCCTGAAACAAAATATCGCAAGCTTTCTCTCGACCCACCTGTAGTTGATGGAATCATCACTCCGATCCCTTCACCGGTCAATCCAGTTGATCATGTTGTCAATCTGGTCATGTCCTTAGTTGAACCAGTTGGCAAAGTGGTTGATCCAATACCATCCTCGATAAATCCCACTCTCCCCTCAGAGAGTGAAACCCAAACGGTCGATTCGTTTCCACCTGTCAACCCCATTCTCCCCTTGGAGAATGAAACCCAAGTGATCGATCTGATCTCATCATCGATCGATCCGACTCTCCTGCAAGAGAGTAAACCCAATACTGCTAATGTTTTTCTTGTTGATACAAACTCTGTTGTGCTGGGGGCTATTCCTCCTTCTCTCGTGGAACCCCCTCCAAGTAATGAGGCCATCCGTTTTGATTGGGATGTACTAACTGGACCTCGTCTTCCCTCTTACATTCCTTTCCAGATTATAGTACAGGTTTGTGGTTGGGACATTACCAAAACGTTGATAGATGAAGGTTCATTTGTTAGTATTTTGTCCTCTATTGCTTGGCAAGCATTGGGTTGTCCTTCACTTGCGCTGGTTAGGCAGAATCTGTTAGCTTTTAACATAAGAACTAGTCAACCTTTATGGACCCTTCCTCAGTTTCCTGTAACTTTGGGAGGGAAAACTGTCTTTATTGACGTCATGGTAGTCCAAGACCCCTTGGATTTTTATTTACTCCTTGAGAGAGATTATGTCTATGCCATGAAAGCTATTGTCTCTACTCTTTTTCGTGTGATATCTTTCCCTCACGATGGACGAGTTGTGACTGTTGATCAACTTTCCTTCATTGACCCTACCTAGATTGCCTCCTTGAATAGTTCTTGTATGCATACAGTATCGCCCCCGCCACAGGTCAATTATGTGGCGTTGTCACCCATGGCTTCAACTTTTTATGCTTTATATCCATTAGTTGACATGGTAATCTCTTCGATAGGGTTGTT
>SNQJ01S0040571.1:19380-31110 GCA_010110895.2 Picea sitchensis | reverse complement strand
AAAGTATTTCAGCTATCACTCTGTTCTAACTTCATACTTTGGGGGGCTCTCTGTTACACATTATTTTCGTCATCCCTATGATCATTAATGATGTAAACCTATCTGTTTCCTTCAGAGGGGTCAGTGGCCTGAGTTCCTAAAGAAGGAAGGCAGCAGAACTTTTCCTGAGAGAAAATGTTGGATTCTTCTTTGTAAAAACCTTATAAAAAGGGAAGTTTGCAGGTTGCTATATAGGCAGGATGCGAGAATGATCAATTCTCGCAGGTTGTACTATAGCCAGGGTGCGAACAGTTCGCAGGTTGCACTATAGCTAGGGTGCGATAATGCCAGCACGTGGGAAAAACGAGCGTTTTCTCGAATCTTCTAGAAGGATAAGCTTCTATGGTGAGGTGGTATCCGAATGGTTTGGATATTACTCGCTTTCATGATTTAGTGGGATCATCCTAACCTCCTCACCTTATCCTCTTCAACTTATAAAAGGAGAGGAGCTCTCATGGAGAAGGGGTTCTTAGCTTGTGGGTTCTTTGGCTTGGAATTATTAGCTTGATTAGAGTGGCTTTGAGATTTGCTTTGTCAAGATAGATTGTGAGTAGCTATCAGATCTATGGTTTCAGAATCCTTGGAGCAAGAAGTGTGTGGGGAACGAAGGACAGTAGGAAGAGACCAAGGAAGCGATTACAAGGTACATATCTTCTTCTCACTTCCAATTTAATTCAATAGTTAGATCTAGGGAAAGTGGTATATTCTGTCCTATTTTGTTCTAGATCCAGGTGGATCTAGGGAGATCGGTTTGTGTCCGCACTTACGGATTTATCCAATAACACCTTGGAATCTCGTTTGCTCTATGTACATATTCCTTGTTTTCCCTACATACCAATTGACCTTCATGTCCATTGTATTATGTGTATTCCCACATTGAAACAAATAGAATAAATGGACAAGAGGAAAAAGCCTTAACCAAAAATGTAGAAGAAGACATATAAAGGTGCATGATTCTGTCCTTATTTTCTAGTCCATTACATTGTATCTCATTTATTGTGTGCCTATATATCTTCCTACATACCAACTTACCTACGTGTCGATTGTATTTTCTGCACTTCTACATTGAAAGAAACAAAATAACTGGACAGGAAGAAGAAGTATTAACCAACAATGTAGAAGAAGACATATGAAGGTTCATGTTTCTACCCTCATTTTATTGTATGTATTTTTTATTCTATTGCTTTGTAGCTCATTTATTATATGTAGATACTACATATCTTCCTACATACCAACTTATCTTCATGTGCACTATATTTTCTTCACTGCTACATTGAAACAGATAGACTAATTGAACAAGAGGATGAAGTATTATGTGCCACAACAGAGGACGTTGAACTACAGTCTTCCAAAAGGTACACCCACAATAGAGAAATGCATGTGCTTAATGTACATTCATAATGATTGTGAACAACATATAATTCACATGCTTACTTAGTTTTTGTCACTTTACATTCCATATATGTTCTCGTCTTCTATTATGATGTACATCTCTCACCTTTACCATAGTGTCTCAACATTTTCTTTACCCACAACGTGAAAGCAATATATAATATATTGCAAATTAAGTTTCTTTTTACATATTCAATGTACACATGTTTACATTAGAAAAAGTTGGAAAATAGACATAAGTATGAGTAGTCAATCATCGCAGACGTCAGCAGAACAACAAGCCCAAAGGTAAAGATTCATAATTTATGCTCCTACTATGTTTAGGAAACAAAAATCCTTAGTTATTTATTCATCTATGCCATGGTAAATATGTCAATGTCATCTACAACACTTGAATTTCAGTTCACAAGAAGTATCAACAAGCACAAGTGAGGCGCATGTCACAGTGCAAGATCCCCAGGTTAAGAGGTATGGTTACAAAACTCTAACCAACATAATTCATCTAACTTCTACATCTACTTGTACATCCATGCAAAAAAAAAAAAACAAATAGGGATACAAACTTCCCTTCACTTTACTTTTTCTGTTCAAAAAATGTCACTAGGCCTAGAGTTACACCACCCAATATACTATCAATAAAAGACTTGAATAGCCGTTGGTGTTACGAGGAAAATCTCTCTATGGCTAGGGTGAACCACAATAGACAGGTATGATTGTAGAAATTGAATCAATTCCAGCATATGCTATATAAACTAATGTGCAAGAGAGATAAGGAAGAGGCCTACCTCATCCAAACGTTTGATGATGTCCTCCGTTGAGCACTTTGACCCAAAGATTTGTACCTGCAATAAGTTCTCAAAAAACAAGCAGAGAAAGCATATAGTGATAATATAATAGGTTAACACATTAGATAGCATAATCCATTAATATACAAAACAAACATGCCCAGGGATCATAATACATATATTTGCAAGATATCAATTAGATGGGAAAGGAGTATTTCTATTAATAAATGATCAACATAAGTGAAAATATTACAGAATTCCATGTCGGCACAGTTCAGAACCAAGAAACCGAGTTCCTTTCAACTGGGCCTCCACCACTTCAATCCTCCACTAAAGGCAAGCTCATATAAGGGAGACAAAGAGGTTGTCCATCAATAAGGGAAGAGCTCGGGGGATGAAAACTGTGTTCAGACTTAAATGACAAAGGGATGTAGACTCAATATGAAATAAATAATTTCTCCAGAGTAACTTTGCTCTCAAAGTTGAATTCTCTCTTTTTCCATAGCTAGGAATTGGCTTCTTTATCACCTTCAAAATGCAACTGAAGGGCTGATTCAGAACGTTTCCAGTATATGGAAGGCCACAGATCAAATATATCCTATAGTGACATGGAAACACGACATTTAACTTTGATTTTTTGGCACAAATATCGATGTACGTGGGTTGTAGTGGAGCAACCAACGTATACGCTTGCTGTATATCTTGCAAGGTACGTACAAGTGGAAAAATATTTATTTTTGTCTCTAGATTTATCAATTAAGGAAAGTAAGTCTGCATTGGGAATGGAATAAGGCCCTCTCTGCAAGATTGCATAGGGTGAGTCAAATCTTTGTCTAACAGCCGGACTAGATAAGTGTTCGTCGGAGACATAATGGTCATGTACAACACCTATTTAGACAAGGCAAACAAAACTAGATGCATTGTGCGTGCTGACATGCCAGACAATGAACTCATGATAATAATCACACTAACTATCCCTACACAATTTGTCTAGAAACATGTAGAGAAGATATTGCTTGGTAATGGGATCTCCATTACAAATTTTAATGTATTGCCAAAAACAGTATATGACCACGGTGATTGTGATCGGATTATATCGCTTAATGAAACAAGTGTTGTGGAAAAAGATATTGCAGTCTACTCAGACTATCATTTCATACCAGACACAACGATCAACCAATTTGCAGAAAACAAAGACATTTACCTAATCAAAACCATTGGTGCAGTTGTCACACTCGCAAGAAAAGTTGGCTCACAACACATTCTCCATATAAAATATGGAAATACAAACAACGACAAGGAAACGGTACCATTGTCCATACCCATTTTTGTCCTTTCCTTCCGCATACTGATATATCATAGTCATCTTACACAAGTATTAAACTATTGCATGTTGCATCTACAATTGTTCGACACCTACGCACATTTTTTTTCTCAAGGGAACAACAATTACATAAAGGGAAATTTCCAATAATGCTCTTCAAAAATATAATGACGAAAAGAGATGTGAAAGAAAGGATCTTTCACACAACCCAAGCAACATTTGTAACATAATTGTGAACAAACATAGTACATGATCTCAAGAAACTAACTACCTCCACCACTTTTGTACATATACATATACAACAATCTACACATAAAATTTGCGTTTAACAATTTACGCACACATTTTTTGTTGTACACATATATATTATATTCTTTGATATATTAACTAGTATGATCATGTATGTAGGTTGAGGGTTTTTTGGTAGTAGTGAATGCATACTCGACCCCCTTTGAGCATATATGTGCCAGATGTAACTCTCCTACTTCTGCCTCTGCATTCATAAACGATGGCACAATTGACTGTCTGCATTGCAATCATAAATTCCCTTACATATATAGACATTGCCTCAACGTTGTTATCTGAGCCCTCAACAACACAATTGTAGATTGTGCAATTAGACAACCTGTATTACAAGATGTGATTCCTGGCTTGACGAAATTGCCATATGAAATGTACTTATATAAAAAGGAAAAGATTGTCTACATGCTACATGACTTTCACGTGCATAGAAAATTTACATTAAATGAGGATAATGTCATACTGCATATTGGATGAACAAAAAAAAAAAGGTTTTTTACAACTTATGTCCAAAATTTATCTGATCTGTTTCTATCCGTTCTACCCAATCAAAATACACATAAAGTTTTGCAACTTATGTCTAGCAATATGTTATTCACCGTTTTCCTCTGCATCACAAGTTCCAATGTGACTCACACGCTAGCACCAATAATGAGATAGAGATTGCTTGCAAAGCAAATTGTTACCATAGACCTATTTCTAGATTATTCCATGCACAATATGCTTCAATTTTGGCATAGGCACAACACACTACTAGACTACCTGTTACTCCATCGACAATTTTTGACATGGGTGCCAGTTTAGAAATTTATATCATTTTACCAATTTGCTATGTTTCTTTTAGCCAATCCAAAACAATCATCAATATTTGCATCAACATCAACCTCCACAAGCCCAATGATTTCCATTGACACAACATTCACATCCTTACTACCAAGTGAATTCAAAATCACAAGGGTTGCATTCTATGCATCAAGATTTACAAAAACACTCTTAGTAAAACCAAACAACGAGAGATATAGTTGATCTACAAAAGGAACAATAGGTTATTCCCTTCTTTATGTTTGCTGTATGGCTGATTTGAGACCATTTCTTAATCTATCCCATAGTTACAATTAGTTTCATTCAATTTTTTGTAATCATAGTTTTCCTGAGACCATAGTTGAATATTAAAAACAATCATCATAGGCACAAAAATTGAAGCAAGAAGAGGAACAAAAAAATTTGTCTTCTATTCTACAACAAAGCAATCAATGTTGTCAACAACAATAGCAACTAAATGATGCCATTGAGAATTTGAGACTAACATGTTTCAACCTGTAATATTGCATTGGAACAAATATTAACTTTCAATATTATTCTGTACTCGGCAACGACAATTCATCTGCACTTTCAACCATCTGAGCAGAGTAGAAGGTAGGATCAACAACAATCCACCAATATGCAACAACTAGGAACATTGTCTCATGCATCTGTTTCTATATCTCCAAGTCAGTCCTTTGGAGGTTCTAGTCACTTTCATCCATGTGTACTTGATTGTAAAACTATATCTGAAACTACTGGTCTACAAATCCCTGCATTACAATCACCACATAATCGTTGTTGGCATGTTCCATTCGTGTTATTCCTGCAAAGGCCAGTGCACATATCAGAATTAGTTCAACTGTAAGTTTAATTGTTATTGCCAATGCATACTTAATTTATCATTGTTAAATGGATGGTATTATGCCAAATGCTACTATTTAGTTTACTGGTTGAATATAATGGTACATGTACACTACATAAGGATATTGTATAATGTTGTTTGTACTTGAATTTCTTGTATTAAAGTTCCAATAGTTTGGAAATTAAACATTTAAAGCAGTCTTATATTCTTCTGCTTCCATGTGTAATCTGCCTCACATACAATAGAAATATACTTGATGTTCTAATTAATTTTCCTGTTTGCAGTTACCAAATACATTGGCAAAAATTTAGATTGCATCTCTGCATCTCATCTTGATTTTTCCTACAACTTTAGACTAAGTGGTCACATACCTCCAACATTCGACAACTTCATCTCTCTAACTATTCTTGACTTGTCAAACAACTCATTAATTGGTCACATGCCTCGGACACTCGACAATTTGACTCAGATATCCTACATCAACTTTCATATCAATAACTTGACTGGGGAAATTCTAGTTGGCATGGGGTCACTGCAAAAACTAGAGCACTTAGATCTATCCCATAATGCATTGGACAACATCATTCCTCCATCCCTAGGAAACTGCTCTTCCCTCCAGTTTTTATCTTTGTTTAGCAATCGATTATCAAGAAGTATATCACATCAATTAGGTAATTTGAGAAATATTCAATCACTGGATATTTCAAATAACAATATTTCGGGTTTATTACCATCCAATATCTTTAATATTCCCCTTTTTGATTTTGATTTTAGTTTTATTACTCTTAGTGGTATTAGTGGTAGCATATCTAAAGTCAATATGAGTCATGTAAAATATCTAGATTTCACCACAAATAGGTTTACAAGCATACCGGAAGGCATTACAAATTTGAGTAAGCTTGTATCTTTATCCTTTAGAGACAATCAGCTTTTTGGGAGTATTCCAGTTAGTATTAGTGGCTTGGTTTCACTTAAATATTTATTTTTATCAAGAAACAACTTGGTAGGACCAATTCCGAAGACCATCGGCAATTGCATTTCTCTCACTATCTTCTTTGCTCACTCTAGTAACTTATTTGGGACTCTACCCTCATCTTTGGCTTATTGTATTAACATTATATTCATAGATTTAAGTACAAATGGTTTCATAGGTCAACTACCTGAGTCTCTCTCATTTCTTTATCAATTGCGTGTTTTAAGTCTTGCTTATAATAATTTCCATGGGGGTATTCCCAAAGGCATCACACATCTTAGCATGTTACATCTCTTGGATTTATCTAATAATAAACTCACTGGAAAAATACCTTCTGATCTTCAAAGACTCCAAGGATTTACAATCAATACGAAATCTTTTAAGGATATTGAATATGGACAAGACCATACATTATATGAAGAAATCACAATTATCATTAAAAGATATAAGTATAGCTTACCTATGTGATCTCCACAATCACCATCATTTATTTATCTAACAATAATCTAATCGGAGAAATCCCTACAAGCATAGGATGTTTGAGTATCCTGAGATTGTTGAATTTATCTAGAAACCAATTGGAAGGGCGAATCCCTGCATCTCTTAGTAACATATCTACATTGGAGGAGTTGGACTTGTCCAAAAATAATTTGAAAGGACAGATCCTTGAAGACCTCTCTAAATTACATGAGTTGGCTATTTTAGATGTTTCATCTAACAACCTATGTGGGCCAATCCCAAGAGGAACACAATTTTCCACTTTCAATGTAACTTCATTTCAAGAGAATATATACTTATGTGGTTTCCCTTTGCATCCATGTAGTGAAAAGAAAAGACCAGTGATAGAAGGAAATAGTAACAGTAAGAGTAATGATGTAAAAGTGGGGTGGTTTAATCGTGTTGATAAAAAAATGTCAATTGCAGCATTAGGGATGGGATTAGGGATTGGATTTGGGGGAGTTATTGGTATGTTCATCATGTGGGAGAAAGCCAAACTTTGGATATTGGGTTTGTGGCCTACTAAACCACAACCTTTTTATGGAGTGTACCGATTTCCCACTTAATCAATAAAATCTCAAAAGGTGAAATCATGAAGATGGATAACACTTTTGCTTGTTTTATGAGAAACAAAATTGTATTTTCACAAGTTCTTCAACTTCCGCCATACAAAAGTATTTTATTTATTTAAAATTCCACTTTACAGTAAAAACAAAACTTGTGAAGAATTTTGTTAGCTTTCCAATAACTATTTTTCAATTTTTTTTATCACGATTTGATATGTCAATTTGACAATTGTTTAACAGTATGTTCCTTAAACATGAAAGGAATGATAATACATTATGTTTTCCCACAACAATGTATCTATTATTAAACTTATGTTTTTAAGAAACGAAATATACTGCAACAATCCACAAAGACTCTATATTACTATGACTATAATTTTGAATCTAACAGATGAATATTATAATTTCTAGAATTTTTTGAAGTTGACCAAGCTGAAAATGTTGCAGATTTTAAACATATGTTTTTCTACACTTTGTATCTATCTTAATTTTTACTTAAAACTAAAATCTAAAGATACTCTTTTGAAAAGAACAATTTAAGGATTATGAATATAATTTTTTCTAAATTTTTCACTGGATATTTTTAGAGATACTGATATTTCATTTCATCGAATCATAATGTTTGCTGAAAATATTATGTAATGATTTTTTTTAAAAATTAAATAAAATTAGATAAAAATAATGAAAATGAAAACAAATTATAGGAATTGAAAGTAGATTCAATTTTGGAAATGATTGTGTCATTTTCAAAACCAAATTCTCAGTATTTGTAGGAGTCTGCAACCTACGAAGTTCAGGTAAGATTGGGACAGTTCTCTAGTTTTTGTTTTCAGTCCCAATTTCATGTTTTTAGCTGAAAAAATATTATTTTGGCCGAAAGACTAAATTCTAACGGAAACCATCAAAACTGAACGGTTTCCAAGGTTTTCGGCTGAAAAAACCTTCTTTCGGTCGAAATGCTATTGAGAAAATTCCGTAAGTTGGAAAAAATGAAAAGACACGTCGTATCATTTCATTTCCCACCAAATTGTATAAATAGGCTTTCAGCCGAACACATTTAACACAATTCATCGGATGGACAGATATATATGAGCTCAGGGACAGGGATTTCAAAGCATTTCTATTACTTATTACAGCTTCATTGTTTTCTTTCTTTATTTCTTCCCTCTATTCCATAGACTTAATTGGAGGATCGATATCGATACATGATGGTTTTCTAGAGTATCTAAACAAAGTTTCGAATCATCTTTTTGGTTTTTTTTGAATAGGTAATTGACGTTTGTTCAAGTTTTTATTGGAATAACAATTTATATGTTGAAAGACAAATGTTGAGCATTTTTTCAAGGTGAAGTCCTTGTTGAACATATCTTTTACAGATAACTGTAAAAGTCACAGGAAACAAAAGTTTGTGCAAGAGAAAATTTGATCACACCCGAGATGATACTCGCCAAAACGAACAAAGGAAAGAGCATTATTGGAGAAAGAAATGAGAACGTGCCAATATTGAAGAAAGAAACGATGATAATGTCAATAGAGATTTTCAACAAGAAGAAGTTCAACTAGGTATGCATGCACATATGATGATTGAGCACACGAAACACATTGGAATTTATTCAGAAAGTACATAATTCAAATTTAAAATATTGTAAATAATATAATTGATTGCAATTACAATTTGATATTTTTCAAAAAACATAAATAGATTTATTTCATAATTTCGAAGAAGACGTTGAAACCGAAATTGAAGCAGAAGGCATTGAAACCAAAATTGAAGCAGAAGACGTTGAAACTGAAATTGAAGCAGAAGACAAATAACTTATAGGTATGTACATAAATTTAGATAATACAAGATGAACACTCAAGTATATATAGTTTAGTGAATTTGTGTTCGGGTTATGTTTTTTAATATAAACTTTAAATTGAAATATGCAGGAGAATCTATCAACATTAATGGTGAAATATAAGAAAACGTTGATACTGAGAAATTTGGGAAGAAAAAAACTAATCATTATATAAGATATTGAACTAAAAATATGTATAATACTTTTTTCAAAGATGAAATAGTAGCAGTATAAGCTCAACTTTTACTTTGCCTAATGAAGTCAGGAAAGTTAAAAGAAGCTACATCATTATTGGATATTCAAAAGTTGACAAAGGATACAAAGGTGAAACATAATGTCTTTAAAAATATAATTAGTGTATTAAAAGATTTTGGAAAATATCGAAAAGAAGATGTCCTTGTTGCACATAGAGCGATACAAACAATAGTTGTTTCATCTAGAAATATAAAATATTGTTTGACAGGACACATGGAAAAAACGATGGTAATGTCAAGAAAAGAATTGCACAACCATAGAAAATTTCAATTGCAAATAGATGTAAATGATGAATTGGCTTGTTGGACAGTGATTTCTAGACAACCCTACAAATATAGACTTGCAGAAAATGTTAAAGAATTGGTTTATAATTTTTGGTTGGAAGAATTTCGTGTTTCACCATATACAAGGGATGTGTTGCAATGAAGAATAACACGAAAACAATATGAGGAACATCCAAAACATATATTGTCAATGACACAAATAGAGTTGTTCAATAAGTTCAAAGAAGAGCACAAAGAAGTTAAAATTTCTATCAATACATTTGTGCAACAAAAACCATGGTTTGTTAGACCCATCACTGTTCACGACACTTGTTGTTGTCGTTATCATGTGGAATTTGAGTTGTATTACGACACTTTTTTGGATTTTGGTAAAAATTTATGGCCAGGTTCACCTCCTCCTTCCACATTCCGTGTTTTTATATTTGAAATTCTATGTGAAAGAGAAGATGATGATTTATTTAAAAAAAAAAAATGTATTGGTGGAAATAAATGTGATTGTTGTGGTAATCTAAGTTTGTTTCATTCAAAGTATCATATTGATATGAATTATCAATCATTTTCTAATATAATAGTCAATTGGAAGAGATATGAATATATCAAGAGCATGGCTCCACATTCTTCAAATGTTATTTCCAAAAGGATTGATTCGAAGGTAGATAAAATCTGTGTGATAGATTTTTTGAAGAATTTTGAGAAAGAAATTTATAAATACACCAAGCATTCACATAGAGCTCGATGGCAAGACCTACAATTCAAACAATCTCATGAAGTGTTTCCACCAGGGACAATTTTGTGTGTAGTTGATTTTGCAGAGAATTACACATTCGCTGCACAAAACGAAATACAGAGTGAATATTATCATTCTGATCAAGTCACGATATTTGTCCACATTGTATATAGACATTCTCAATGGAGTCTTGATAACATAGAAAACACCAATGACAATTGACATGTTATTAAATAATATCACTTTTATATAAGTGATGATCGAGCACATGACACACATTATGTACAACATTGTTTTGATAAATTTTATGATTCATTGAAAGAATGTGAAATTAGATTTGATCGACATTGGATATGGTTAGATGGGTGTGTGGGTCAGTTTAAATCATCACGATCATTCTATTGGTTATGTCGTCTTCATAAAAATTTAAACATTACACATTGTTGGATTTTTTTTGAGACTGGTCATGGAAAAGGAGAGCACGATGGTGCAGGGGCATGTGTAAAATGAGCACTTTGAAGGTATTAGATGAACCCTCATACCGATTGATTTGAATCCACTGAACAAGTTGTTGAATGGTGAAAAATGACACTAAGACATGAATATAATCTGTCAAAGGATGTGCGTAGGTGTGTCTATATATAAATGTTACATGTATATACACAGGATATATAAATTTGAACATGTTCAACTTTATATTCAATCTTCAATCATTTTCTTGAGAGATTTCAGGTTAACAAGTTCTTGTCTTGTGTATGTTTTTTTGGTATGTTGGAATCAAATATGTAAATAGATCAATCCCATATGACGCTAGTACAATACCTAGGACACGAAAAATAAATTCAGTTAAAACAAAACATTTTCAAAACGGGTTTGCATTTGATAGAAGAAATGAGTTTTGTTTTTGTTCAGTTTGCATAGAGGACACATAATCTATAGATATTTGTGAGAACGAAAATGCATGATATGTTAAAGTTTGGAGACATACCAAACTTAATGTAAAAGGGAAAATGCCACTTGCAAGCTCAGATGAGATGGAATCAAATGAAACTATAGTGTCAGTTGATGGCGATAGAGTTT
>SNQJ01S0040571.1:0-15921 GCA_010110895.2 Picea sitchensis | reverse complement strand
AACTATTAGGAAGCACATACCTGATTCAACCCATCCAAATTTAAACTTGTGGAATCAAGTCCCCTACTTACTAGAGATTCATTTAACATATCTCCAAACTGTAATTAATGGCAATAAAAACTCTATTATTTCTATAGATACAATGATATATAAATCTAGAATTAGAAGTAAACTATCATAAAATGTGTCAAAAATTTCCTAACTAGTGTAACGACCCCAAACGTTATGATTGTAAGTGAAAAATGCATTTTTTTTTTGTTTTTAGGTAAGAAGGCGACGACGACGACAATAGTTTAACCACACCACTGACGACGAATGCAAGCATGCAGTTTAGACAACCAGAAACTATGAATCCATGCACTGGCATAAGAGAAATTGGGCAAAATGTGCGAAGAGAAACAAGGAGAAATGACTACCCACCCGACGCAAACATGATCACGCCTACAAGATAAGGGACAACATCCCCATCCCAACATAACGAACTTGATGAACAAGGACTATAACCTCAAGGCGCATGAACCCAACGCCTGAAGGCATTCAAACCAAGCGCCAAAATCAACTTACAACAGTTGACAATAGTCACACAGAACGCAAAGGCTCCGACCAAGTTCTCATTCGTCGCTATCCAATGGGGCATGCCATGATCCCCTCATCAGGAATCATGTCGTCCCCAGGTGATAGATGCGACGATAACCTAGGCGCTACCTAACCTATCTGGACCAATGACTCAAGATGAATCCGACGCACTAAGGGATGAAATAACTGACAGTAAGACTATGCCTACTCCCCCAAGCAATGGGTAGATAAGATGCATGGAGACATTGTTCAACAAATGCACAATACAATAAATGACTCGACGACATCCAAGAATCCATAAGGTTAAGTAAGAGGTCTAGGCATGAAGAGTAAACTATTTTATGGTTACCAAAGACATAAACATTATCGAGGGTGAACTAAAAAAAACTCAACAATCAACATTCTTGCCTACACAGTATGTGTCTATTAAAGTAAGTGCACTACTCATCCTTTAAAAGCGATCATAGGCTACTTCATTATCTAAACGACAAAGATGTCCTAAATGATGAATCCTAAATAATCAACACGTGTGAAGATAAAATATCCCTTAAATATTTGAGTACACCTTCACTTAATCTAAGGTGATTATTCACATTACCTATTCAAGTTTGATCCATTAAATAGGTGATTGTTGGAAAATTGGTCATCACTAATGGGGTTGGATCTCAACCATGTAATTATTATTTAAATTACCCTAAACTACTTTAATGGAAATATATGAATGCCTTAGATAGTGATACCACATTATCATGCATGTTGAGTTCCCAATCTACAAAACTACACAACTAGTACTGGTAGGAATGACAAGGATATTATGAGTAAAAGATCAATAATATCGTCTAGTAGAAGTTCATATTGAGTAAGATCAAGAACAAAAGAAATACAAATATCATGCTAATTAATATGTGAATTGAAAAATATAATCTAACCATACAAAGTGTGTTAATGAATTAAATAATTAACTCCATAACCATCAACACAAATAAAACAATAATACACAGAGAATAATTTCAAATCAAAATTGGGAACCAAACACTAGAAAACTTCTAAGTGTACATGTATCACTAGAACAAAAGAATTAAGCCACAAATAATGGTGGTGATTAGAATTTATGTGGGGTATTATTATGACTTAGGTAATGAGAATGATTTTATAGAGCTAATTCTTTCAAACAATTGCAATAGGAACTTATTGATAATTATCAATAACGATTGAAAAATTTATTAATCAACCACAACCGTCAATAATTTAATAATCAAACATAGTCGTCCACCACAACCACCAAATCTCTGCCAGCTATTAATTGCTATTAAATGTGCATGTAGGCAGCTATATACTGGTACACACACTTACCAATTACATTGTAAACTGCCAAAAATTAACACCATCAGTAAATGAAAACACAGGAAAAATTAATGACAATGAAAACACAGGTATTAAACAATGAATGGCAGTCTTGAAAAAGAAAACAAATGAAAATTTTAACTAATGGCCAATCGACAGGTATCAAGGGCAATTCACAGTCATAACCAAGGGCAAACTTGTCGGGTACACTCGCCAGTGAATTATAATGAAAATGCAGTCCTCAGAAAGGGGAAAATCACTATGTAGTGAGGGTAACCAATTGCAGAGTTTAAAGGGAAAAATCGCCAGGCAATTATGGGTGATGAATTGAAATATTGAGGTAAAATTTGTTGTGTATTAAAGGTAACGTAACCAGACTAACTAGCCATCCAGACGGTGCGGTCAATACAGTGGTTGTCAAGGAAAATAACTAAAACGCTTGATAAATTGATGTGAGAAAACATTCAAGTTTCGCTGAGTTTATTTCACAGTGGTTAATATAACAGTCAAATAAATCCGTTGAGGTTAATACCTGAGTTCATAACAAAAGAATTGTCGAGTTTATATCATTCAAAATAAATTAAGGCGTTGAGTTTATTACAAAAAAAATGACATCTACAGACCAAAAGTATATTTTGTTTTAATCAATGATACCCTCGATGTCAAAACAAAAAACATGTAGTTTTCAGTCACCTAGCCATCTAAACAAAATATGACCAGAATTACAAATTCACTGGGCAAAATTTCGCCCCCAAAATCAAAGAAATGAAGCTTAAGAAGCGACAAATCATCAGGCAACAAAACGAACAATAGAATTAATCAAGCAACGAAAGAAGTATGGCAATAGAAAAAGAACAGTCTTAACTAGTGGTGAAAAACATAGTCTCAATCATATTCAAAGTAAAGTGTAGAGGTAAATTAAACGCAGAATTAAAAAAAAAACTTTTCCATCAACCAATAAATTGCAGGGTTAATTAATCGCATCAAGGCGCAATACAACACACTACTTGGAACAACCAACAGGGCTAGATGACTGACAGGAACATCCTTCTCTCATCATCCACACACATAAAATAAGGGCGTTGAGATCCATAGGTCTATTAACACGAAAGCGATGACCGTAGATCAGGTTCCTAGCCGACTGCTCAGGCATGGATTGAAGAGCTAGGGATGAAGGCAAAAGCAAGCCACAATCATCACAATCAATAAGACACAGGATGGTCAAGACATGCAAGGATCGAAGGCCATGCGAAATCAACATTGAGCTAAAGTCTATGGGGGAATTTTAGTCATCGACTATAATGCTAAGATAATCATTTTCTTTACCTAATTAAACATACATAACTAAAAGCATAATTCATACTAACAATCTACCATGCAGAAATAAAGAAGCATATCATATCCCAAGTAGCTCGCTCTGAGTTGTTGTTCTATGTGCTTCGTGCAGCTCCCACTTTCCGATCGATGAGACTTCACTGGTACATCCTAGCCAACGCTAGGGATACTCTCTTTCCCCCTTAGACCCCTAAGCCACAAAGTCACCACACACACTAACCAGAGAATCAACTAGCTTTGAGCTCACCTTGCAAGGCCAAGCTACCACTCCTCATTGAGCTAGGTATCCCAACTTCCACAAGCTATGTCAGTCAAGTATAAATTTCTGCAGCGTAACATTACGTATAACAGATGAGATCCATCATCCTTCTCCTCCCTCCATTATATAGAGTTTCAAAGTCCTTTACTTTCCCAAAATCCCATTTAATTTAATGTTTAATAATTTAATTCATAAAAATCTTCCTCGTACATGTGTCACCCATCCCCTTCATTCCTCATAAGTTAATTTTATTAATTAAATAATTACCCCTATTTCCCTCACCCCCTAAAATCATTCCTAGAATAGCTCCTAGGTGTCCCCATATTTCGTTGTAGGTTTTAATGACTTTCCCCCTTATTAATTTACTAGTTGAGTTTAATTTAGAAAGTTCTTAAATGCTAGATACCTTACTAAGTTAGACTTTCTGCATTTTCCATGGGTTTCCCCTTTCTTTTTATGTTTCCCACTTTTTCCTAGTTTCCTAATTATTTTAGATTTCCCCCCTTCTCTTTTTATTTAAAACTCAATTTGGCAGGTGTAGAAATTAACTTTTTCCCTTCTCCCTTTTTAATTAATAAATTTTAATTAGTATAATTGACAAAACAATTATCCCCCAAAATATTTTTATAAATTTAAAGAATTACTCACCCCCTTCTTGACACATGATTAATGATGATCATCATTTTTATTTATTTAAATTTTATTTTTATTTTTACAAACACATTTTTCTTTTACCACAAGTTTCCCCTAGACCTAGATTTTAATTTTCGAGGCTGGGTGACATTTTATTAGGGAGAATTGTTTTAAAATTTTCTTATCACGTTATTCATCCTAAGGCCATCTAGGTTTATTCATTTATTATTTAACAACGCAACGTGCCCTTTAGGACGCACTAGGTGCTCCAAGGATGCCACTTGCCTCAATCTGTTTCTCTTGCGCGACGTGCCCTTCAGGACACACTACATGCTCCAAGGGTGCCACTCACCTCTTTCCATTTTTCTTGCGTGACGTGCCCTTCAGGATGCACCACGTGCTCCAGGGGTGCCACTCGCCTCTTGACTGACTTGGTAGACATCAAAAACCCCTGGAGTCAATAGTCCGCTAGGTGATCTTGTGGGAGACTAAGACCTCTAAGGAATAAGTCCCCTGCCTTATTGCGTGCCCCTTAGGAATGAGTTTGTTCGACAAGCTATCGTCAACCTGCATCATCAACGAATCATCTCAGAAATATATCCAAAATCATATCATCTAATCATATGCACTAATATCACATATAAAACAATCAAACCCAAATAGTTCACTCCCTGACTCGATCTAGAGTCCAAGGGGTTCCATTGATGCCTTTGCATCCTCGAGGTCCAAAATCCTGCACACTCAGTAAAATAGAGTCAATAGCACCTGTCTATGTCAATGCAACAAAACAACATGTCATCAACCCATAACACCTCATAATCGTAATCAAATGCTTAATAGTATAATAATTAGGATCACTTTCAAGCAAGTGTCCTCAAAGAATAAGTTAGATTAGTGCACGCGAGAGCGGGATGTTATATACACCCCCTCTTGGTATGAACTTCGTCCCGAAGTTTCACAGTACATAAGTGCTGAAATAATGTGTAACACAATATCATAAGTCTATCTATCAAACAAAAATGGAAACTACTGGTGCATATCATATGCATCCTCCTAGGTCACTGAGTGTAGACTATAGTTGTCCCACTGGACCTTGACCTGATCTACTATTTGATGCCGTAGTTGTTAAACATGATGATCCAGGATGTAGATCATTTTAGCCGTGAGCGCACCCTTATCTGACCCCTACAAGGTGCTCAAGTCAAAACATGTGTAGGATCACTAATCATAAAGTCTCAAACAGAGACGTGAAATACATCGTGCATACACCTCAAGAATCATGCAAGGTTAGTCATCAGGCCACATGCCTCTCTTTTCCACAATCGCGTAGGATCCCACAAACCTAGGAGATAGTTTAGCCCCTTTTTTCAAACTTGAGCGAACTCTTATGCGGTTTCAACAACAAAAATACTCGATCGCCACATCGCAACTACGGTTGACACGATGCACATCGTCATTACTCTTCTGCTGATCCCGTGCTTCCTTGATCCTTTGTCTTAAAGTTTGCATTTAATATTCCAATTATTGGATTGCTTCCTGTCCCACTTAGACCCTATCCTCAAGCTAATCCAAACTCAAAGGCATCCAACATGGTCACCCATAAAGAAACTCGAAAGGTGCCATCTTAATGGTGCTTTGGTAACTATTTTTATAAGCGAATTCTAGCAGTGGCAAGAATTCTTCCCAATGCTTTTGTTGGTCCATCATGTACGTGCGCAACATGTCCTCCAAGGTCTGGTTCATTTGTTCAATTTGCCTGTTAGTGTTCAGGTGATACGCAGTACTAAAGTTAAGTTTGGTTCCCAAGGCCTCTTGGAAACTAGTCCAAAACCATCTATTAAACATCGATCCCTGATCGAATATAATCCTCTTAGGAACGCCATGAGACCTCACAATCTCACTGATGAAAACTATAGCTATGTCAGGTGCTTGATACGTTGTACTCAAAGGAATAAAATGAGAAATCTTCATCAAAGTGTTAACTACCACAAAAATCGAGTCATGTGTCCTTTCCGTCAATGGCATTCAAACAATAAAACCCATCGAAATAACCTCCCATTTCAATTCTGGAATAGTGTGCAGATGTAGTAATCCTGGTGGGTGTCTATGTTAAGCTTTTATCTGCTGACATTCTAGACATCTGGCCACATAGTTGACTATGTTTACCTTCATTCCCTTCAAGAATAATAATGGTTTAAGGTCTTCCCTCCTCTTCATGACCCCTGGGTGAGAAATGTACACCGCTCTGTGAGCCTCGTTTAGGATGAGACTCCTCAACTCATCGTTCGGTGATATGTAAATTTGATTTTTAAATCTCCATAATCCAACATCATTAAATGTAAGTCCTTCAAATCTTGGTACCATCATTGTGTTTTGTCCGATAAAATCCTTGACCTCTTGTACCAGTCAGTTCGAGCTTTAAAGTTAGAATATTTTCACATAGATTTGTTGGAAGAGGCAACAACAAAAAGGTGCGAGGTCTCCGACCTAATTCATCTGCCACTTAGTTCACTATTCCTTTTATGTAAATAATCTCGAAATCGCACTTGCAAAGCAATTCCGACCAATGTCGTTGTCGCACGTTTAGGTCACTTTGCGTAAAGATGCGTTGTAGTCCACAGTGGTCCATTTTTAGTTCAAATTTTCGTCCAGCAAGATAGTGTCTCCAAACATTCAAGGAATATACAATGGCTAACAACTCCAAATCATGCATCCTATAGTTTTCCTCATGCCTTCTCAGCTTCCTCGAGATGTAAACGATTACTCGACCGCCTTGCATCAAGACTCCGCCTAATCCTTCCTTGGATGCGTCAGTGCATACCAAGAAGTTTGCATCCATGTGATGGACATTTAGTATCGGTGCTGATGTCAACAACTCTTTGAGCCTCCGAAATGGTTCTGCAAATTTTTCAGTCCAAACAAAGTTCTTGTTCTTCTTCTGTAATTTTGTGATCGGATTTTCTATCTTCGAAAATCCCTTGATGAACTGTCAATAGTATCCTGCTAAACCCATGAAGCTATGCACTTCCAAGAAATTTGTTGGCGTAGGCCATTCCATAATGGCCTCGACCTTTGCTGGATCCACGGTGATACCTTCGTTGGAGATGACATGCCCTAAGTAGTGAATCCTCGATTGATAGAATGAGAATTTGGACAACTTCCCATATAATTTTTGCTCTTTCAGACCTGTATTACCAAGCACAAGTTCTAGTCATGCTCCTTCATCGCTTGAGAGTAAATCAAAATATCGCCAATGAATACTTGGAAGAACTTGTCCAAGTACTCGCGGAACACCCCGTTCATCAAAATCATAAATACCCCTGGGGCGTTTCTCAGTCCAAATGGTAAAACAGTAAACTCGTAATGTTCCAACCTCATCTTAAAGGTAGTCTTAGGGACATCATCCTCATTGATCCATAACTGGGCATACCCTGATCGCAAACTAATATTTGAGAATACCCTCGCACCCTTCATCTGATCAAATAGATCATCTATCCTCTACAATGAATACTGATTCTTGATCGTTGCCTTGTTCAATTGACAATAATCAATGCATAGCCTCCAGGATCCATCCTTATTTTGTAGGAAAATAACAGGCGCACCCCATGGTGACACACTTGGATGTATCAGTCCCAGGTCCAACAATTCCTTCAGTTGCATTCTCAACTCTTGTAACTCAGGGGTCGACATGCGATAAGGTGTTCTATCTATCAGTTCAGTCCTCGGTTTTAGGTCTATAGTAAACTTCAATTCCCTCTCTGGCGACATCCTAGGTAACTCCTCTGGGAAGACATCCACAAACTCTCTCACCACAGGAAGGTGTTCTATACTTTCCGCTACTCCCTTCTCATTTAATGCAAGGATCACATAAAGCTTACATCCATTGCACATTCTCTTCTGTAGCTACAAGGAAGAGATGAACCTCAGGGAAACTCCCTGGTTTCATCCTACAATCATGCTTCCTTGCCCCTCATCATCGACCAATCTCAACCATTTCTTATTATAGTTGAGTATCGCCTCATGCGATTCCAACTAGTCCATATCGATTACGATGTCATAAAATCCTAAGATCATGATGTACAGGTTGGACCTGGTGACAAACTCTCCTAGGTTAAGGGTACAACCATAACCTTTCCTCCAACCTTCTGTTTGGCTCTCGAAGCCATCTCTACAAAGCTAAACTCAAACTATTCGATTGCCTTAACCTTAATCCTTTTTAGCGTTGCACCAAAGATGAAACTCTCGGTAGCACTGAGATCTATCAAATCTAAGGCTCTGGTCAGCGACAAAACTTGACATCTCGAGTACAGTCGACTTGTGCTCTGCTTGGCGATCATTCACCGCTGCATGAATCTGATGGGCCTTGCTCAAAACTCCCACGGTAGTGGGTCCGACTGATCCAAATGCTGTGACCCTTTCCTCTGGGCAGTAATGTTGGTAATGTGGCTCCCCTTAGTCCAACATAGTTTCTTCCGTTCAGTATTCCTGGTACCCAAAGTAGAAGCTGAATTCTAAAATAATAAGGCTAAACTAGAACTTCTTGACCTTAAATTTCTGGGTAAATTGGTGCGGAGCACACCGAAGTATCTCCAAATGGGACTTGTACTTGGGCACCATGCGACTGACTTGTCGCAAGGCGTCGAACTCGTTGAGTTGATGCTCAACTAACCCCTTAGAAATATATCTCTCCTAGAACCATTCCTCAAATAGTTCCCATGACACGTCGTCGATGACCATGTTCAAAAGTGGTAGGAGCATCTTCCACCTTAGAAGAGTGCTCCCCTTCAGTTGAAAGACCACTAGGCAGACCTTCATGCTAGAGGTTGTAATCGCGAAGTGTGAAGCACAACGCCTTGCTCTACAACCATGCCTTGATGGGACAACCATCTGCAACACTCATGGACTCGAGATTTCAATTCTCTAGTTCTTGGTGGATGCTATCGATACCATCTAGGGTGCTCTGTGGATCCTCAGGGGTACAGGTGCCCTAGCCTCATATCAGTCACGATGGGAATCAATCCCCCATTGACATTACCTGGAAGGGCCTTTTCAGACCATCATCATCCCTTACAGCAAGCGAATCCATCCTAAGGAATTTCTCTTCCCCTTGGGGGTTCAACTCCGAGGGTGCGAGAACTTCTGGAGGTCTCGCACCTCCTTCCACGGAACCACGTTACGAACCTCTGAGGCATCCTATAAATGTGATTTCCACATAGACACATTAAGGTTTTTAAATAACATCCTGGTGATCCACAGTCACAGGGTTGAACCCCACTCTGATACCATATGTAATGACCAGAAACGTTATGACTATAAGTGAAGCAAAAAGTGTTTTTTTTTTTTTGCTTTTAGGCAAGAAGGTGATGATAGCAACAATTTAACCACACCACTGATAATGAACACAAGAACACAGTCTAGGAAACCATAAACTATGACTCCATGCACTGGCACAAGAGAAATTGGGCAAAATGTGCGTAGAACAACAAGGAGAAATGACTACCCGCCCGACACAAACACGATCATGCCTACAAGCTAAGGGACAACATCTCCATCCTGACACAATGGCCTTGATGAGAAAGGACTAGAACCTCAAGGTGCGTGAACCCAACGCCTAAAGGCATTAAACCCAAGTTCCAAAAGAAACTTAGAATGCTCGACAACACTCACATAGAATGCATCGGCTCCGGCCAAGTTCTCGTTCGTCGCTATCCAATAGGGCACGCCATGATCCCGTCATCAGGAATCATGCCGCCCTCGGGTGATAGATGCGGCGATAACCTAGTGCTACCTAACCTATTTGGACCAAGGAATCAAGATGAATCTGACGTGCTAAGGGAAGAAATAACTGACAGAAAGACTACACCTATGCCCCCAAGCAACAGGTAGACAAGATGCATGGAGCTATCGCTCAACAGATGCGCAATCCAATAAATGACTCGACGACATCCAAGAAGCCCTAAGGTTAAGTAAGAGGTCTAGGCGTGAAGGGTAAACTATTATAAGGTTACCAAAGACATAAATGTTATCAAGGGTGAGCTAAAACATAACTCAACAATCAACATGCTTGCTCACATGGTACGTGTCTATTAAAGCAAGTGCACTACTCATCCTTTAAAAGCGATCATACGCTGCTTCATTATCTAAATGAAAACGCTATCCTAAATGACGATTCCTAAATAATCAACATGTGTGAAGACAAAATATCCCTTAAATCTTTGAGTACACCTTGACTTAATCTAAGGTGATTATTCGCATTACCTATTCAAGTTTGATCCATTAATTAAGTGATTGTTGGAAAATTGGTCATCACTAATGGGGTTGGATCTCAACCATGTAATTATTATTTAAATTACCCTAAACTACTTTAATGGAAATATATGCATGCCTTATATAGTGATATCACATTATCATGCATGTTGAGTTCCCAATCTACAAAACTACACAACTGCTACTAGTAGGAATGACAAGGATATTATGAGTAAAAGATCAATAATATCATCTAGTAGAAGTTCAGATTGAGTAAGATCAAGAACAAAAGAAATACAAATATCAAGCTAATTAATATGTGAATTGAAAAATATAATCTAACCATACAAAGTGTGTTAATGAATTGAATAATTAACTCCATAACCATCAACAAAAATAGAACAATAATACACAGAGAATAATTTCAAATCAAAATTGGGAACCGAACACTAGAGAACTTCTACGTGTACATGTATCACTAGAACAAAAGAATTAAGCCACAAAGAATGGTGGCAATTAGAAGTGATGTGGGGTACTATTATGACTTAGGTAATGAGAATGATTTTATAGAGCTCATTCTTTCAAACGATTGCAATAGGAACTTATTGATAATCATCAATAACGATTGCAAAATTTGATAATCAAAAGCAGTAGTCAATAATTTAATAATCAAACACATCCGTCCACCACAACCACCAAATCTCTGCCAACTATTAATTGCTATTAAATGTGCATGTAGGCAGCTATAAATTGGTACACACACTTACCAATTACAATGTAAACTGCCAAAAATTAATGCCATGAGTGAATGAAAACACAGGAAAAATCAATGACAATGAAAACACAGGTATTAAGCAACGAATGGCAGTCCTGAAAAAGAAAACAAACGACAATTTTAACTAATGGCCAATTTCCAGGTATCAAGGAAAATTCACAGTCATAACCAATGGAAAACTTGTCGGGTACACTCGCTAGCAAATTATAATGAAAATGCAGTCTTGAGAAAGGGGAAAATCACTATGCAGTGAGGGTAACCAATTGCAGTTTTTAAAGGGAAAAATTGCCAGGAAAGGATGGGTGGCGAATTAAAATCTTATGGTAAAATTTGATGTGTATTAAAGGTAACATAGCCAGACTAACTAGCCATCTAGATGGCGTGGTCAATACAATGGTTGTCAAGGAAAATAACTAAAATGCTTGATAAATCGCTATGAGCAAACATTCAAGTTTCACTGAGTTTATTTCACAGTGGTTAATATAACAATCAAATAAATACACTGAGGTTAATCACTGAGTTCATAACAAAAGAATTGCTGAGTTTATATCATTCAAAATAAATTAAGGCACTGAGTTTATTACAAAAAAAACGGCATCTACAGACCATAAGTATATTTAGTTTAAATCAATGATACCTGTTGGTCACTATAATTGCTTAATTTATTTAAACAATCAAGTGAGACATAAATTATCAACCCATGGAAGTCTTTTATTTCAAAGATAGCCACGCACTGTATATGCTCAATTCCAAAAGCAACTTAGTGTTGTAGTAAAGAAATTCATATTATTTATTCTTGCTTGAATGAACTGAAGCTCTAAATTAAATCACAGGAAAGTAATTCCCCTATTGCAATTCTTAAAGTTCAATCTAAGAATCCTGGATTACATTAAAATAACACTGCAATGGAAAGAACAACTATCTTGCAATCAGAGAACAGGACCCTTACTCTCAAACAGAGACTCAGTACTAACACTCTTTCATGAAAGTAGTAATGCAGAAAACAATTAACTCTATCTAACAGAGAACAAAGCCACCTAGTTCCTTTCTTTCTAAGGAGGAGCCTTGAGCCTTATTTATGTTTTAGCACACTTGTGAGGTTGAGGTTTACAGAGAACAGGGCAGTCTGATCCCTTCCTTTCTGAGCAGGAATCCCTAACCCAGTTTCTGACTAGCATCAATAAAAGCCTACAGAGAACATGGTGTTCTTGGCTTGGTTTCTTTCCTTTCTGAGCAGGAACCCTTAACCCAATCCCTGGCTAACACACTTGCAGAGGTAAATGGAATCTACAGAAGACAAGGTGTTGTGATTCCTTCCTGTCTAAGCAGGAACCCTTAAACCAAATCTCTGGCTAGCACTCTTGCAGCAGTAAATGAAACCTACAGAAGACAAGGTGTTGTGATTCCTTCCTGTCTGAGTAGGAATCCTTTAACCAAATCTCTGGCTAGCACACTTGCAGCAGAAAATGAAATCTACAGAATACAAGGTGTTGTGATTCCTTCCTGTCTGAGTAGGAAACCTTTAACCAAATCTCTGCTAACCTCACAAAACATCACACGAGATTGCTGATAAAAAGAATGACAAAATCCATTAAATAACTAAGATAGAGTCAATAGTGTTTCAGCAAAGCGGAATCCATTAAAAACAATGTTTCATCAAACGACAGTTAAACAAAGCATGAACAAAATTATACTATCACACTTCTAACTAATGGGTGAATCTTGTGAAGAAGGTGGGCCCTCCCTTCTCACAAGATTCCCCCTGAACGAGAAGCTAAAGAAGGATACTCAAAGCAGTCTTATATTCATCTGTCGAAATATCACATTACAAATTGGAAGAACAAAATACGTCCCGCTTCTCTGGAGTTGCTTCAATACATCAAAACTTGGATATCTCGAATGATGATTTCCTCTCATTTAAAGAGGAAATCCCTTCGATACAATCATTACAATGCATATCTGAATCCTATCCTAAATCGGATCTTCTTTCTAAATCAACATAGGATGTCCTAGTTTCACGCAATCGAATGCTATTACAGGAACTGAACGAGGTATTGTTGTTACGTCTGGTGTAACAGCTTCTTCTCGTTGTTGATGCTGTTTCAACCACGTGAATTGCGCTTTGACTGTGTTGACTGCTGACTGTGGCGGCTTCCCTGTGTTTCAGCATCGTCGGTTCTGGCGATTTCTTCTCTGTTTCAGCATCTGCAACTCTGGACTGTGTAATAGCTCCGTGTTTCAGCATCTTGCGACCTCAGGCTGTAGCAGTTCTGTGTTTCAGCATCTGCGTCCTCGGACTGTGTAGCAGCTCCGCGTTTCAGCATCAGTTCTGTGTTTCAGCAACAGCGTCCTTGGACAGTTTTGTGTTTCGGCAATAGGCCTTGAATGCAAATCTGTAGTTTTGGACACTTATGCATTTCTAATCAATGGTTAAGTACAAAAGTGATGTAAAATATTATGCAAAACAGATTAAGCATATAGTAATGAGAAAGGACGTTGTATACCTTGGAATGATCAGATGAAATGATATTATGAGTCTAAATACAAGTAATGAAGGGTATAAGAATGGAAAAAAGTGTGGGCAAAAAGGTACATTATGTGGTCCTAACATCCCCCCTAGCTCAAGTTGTTGCATGTCCTCAGGCAACTCACTCTGAATCAGAGTCTTGATACCAGCTCTGATCGTGTAAATTACTCAAGTAGTAGCTCCGGGCGGTACTGTCTGTTGGCGTTTTGAACCCCTGGACCTGTTGCAATCTTTGCCATGTTGCTTTCTCGGCCTTCTGAGACAATTTATAACTGAGTTGATATGTTTCTATTGGCATCCAGAGGAGGGGAAAGTAAAGTTTGTACCCTATCCAGTTTTCAACACAATGTCTAACACACTGGATGTAGCTGGGTACCCTTGAAATTGCTGCTTCTAAGTTGGCCGGACCAAAAGGGTTGTGCTGTTGCCTCTTTTCTATGGATTGCTGCCAAAACAGGTTGTTGGCCTGGAAGGCAGGAATATCTATGGCACTGATGCTTTGCTGACATTCTTGGAGCACTACTGACTGTAGCTGTTGAACATGCTCAGTCACCCCTGGTTTTTTCAAGACCTCATAATTTTCTGAAATGAATCTAGCTGCCCTCTCTGGTTCTGGTCTAATCCAGAGGAGTTTATTGTCCTCATTGTGCTTGGCAACCGAAAAGTCACTCTGCCACAAAATTTGATTGTACAGAAAAGAAGTGAATGCTCGAAGTTGAACATCTCCAACAAGAGGGTTTATATTGAGCAGCCTATTTTCGGGAATAGCCTCATTATGGAAGTATGCTTCACATAAGAGGTGCTGATCCCGGATGGAGGCTGCTAGGAAGGTTTTGACAAAATCTGTTGGTTGTATTACTTCATGGGATTTTCCTTCTATAATTGCTTTGATTTGGAACCATGTGAGTTTCTCTATGAGAAATAAAGAATAGTTACAAGAAGGTTTCCTTGTGGCCATTAGTGTCTGCATCAAATCAAATATCTTGACCATTCTAGCTTTTAAATCTCTATTCTTCTTCTTGACTTCTCGAACTTCCTGGCGTGTCAGGTCCAATGCTTCCCAATTTAAGAAAGTGTGATTCCTCCAAGTTTGCCTGTGTACTTGCAGATGTTGGACCTATGTCTCAGCATACTCCTTCTTCCACTTTTGTATCTCTGCATGCTCATCCCACGACCGAGTTTGTGTTTCAGCATCTGAAGTAGTGGGATTAGGCAGGGTTTGAGTGGACTGTTCTCTGGAAGTGGAGAGATTGATTTGACTGGGAGGTGTAACTTTCTCCATGGGCACTGTTTGCACAGCCCTGTTGACAACAGTAGGGATTTCTTTCTTGATCCTGGAAGGGCCTGCTGGTTCTTGTGTTACAGTAGGTTCAGTCTTGATTTTGCTAGGGCCTGCTGGTTCTTGTGTTGCAGCAGGTTTGGTTTTGAGCTTAGTGGAACCTGCTGGTTCTTGTGTTGCAGCAGGTTCAGTCTTGGCTTCAAAAGGGGAAGGAGTGGGGGCTACTCCTGGTAGTGGCACTTGAACTATCTTATACCCTGCCCGATAATAAATATCTCCGCATTGGCAGCACATGTATTCCTTGCATATGTTTTCTGTAGTTTGTTCTGCCAGGGTTGCTAGACAGCTTGCAGTGTATGAATTGAGCTCTTTTTCATATGCGTCCTTGGCTCTGGCCAGTTCCAGCTTATATTCTTCCAATTCTGATTTTAGAAATTCGTTTTCCTGCAAGATAAATGTCATTGTTGCTTCTGATGGTTGGGAAGGAGTGGCAGGAATGGTAGCTGCTGCTTGTGTTTCAACTTCTTGGTGAAGAAATAGTAGAGTTTCAGCACCTTCAACCTCCAATTCTTGTATGTCAATTTCAATATCAGTGGGTGGTTCTTGTGTTTCAGCCACTGAATGGGTGGCTAGTTTTTCAGCCATGTTGCTTGATGGAGGTGGTGTTGCAGCATCCTGGGCCTATAATTCCCGAAATTCAATTTCAACATCAGTGACTGGTTCTTGTGTTGCAGCCATTGGATTTTCAGCCATTTTGCTTGATGAGGGTGGTGTTGCGGCATCCGGGGTCTCGATTTCCTCAATTTCAAAATCAGTGGCTGGTTCTTGTGTTTCAGCCACTGCAGCATCTGGGGTCTCTGACTCCTGTAATTCAACTTCAATGTCAGTGGCTGGTTCTTGTGTTTTAGCCACTGGATGGGTAGCTGATTATGTTTCAGCTTCTTTAT